>CDFF01071907.1:0-10410 GCA_000826265.1 Acanthamoeba culbertsoni
TTTTTTTTGTTTTTTTTTATATAAAATTAATTAGACTGGCCTGCTCAGCATCAACACGCGTTTTCCGCTCGACCCGTGGTGGTTGTGGTTTCGCTTGAGCAACAACTTGTCTAAGCGTACCTTACGCTTCATATCGTTTGTTTGGAGTTGAAGGCGAGTTTTGATGAGCCAAATGGGCGCCACTACGGTTGTGGATGTCATGCCTGGGATCACACGTGTTCGTGAGGGTGAGCGATCACTTGTGGAGGGATAGCTTCGTCGTCGAGGGGTTGGCAGAACGCTCACCAGCCACGCTCGCCGAGATCAAGTGAAGAGTGGTGTTCTCGCCCAGAAAGGGAGACAGCGTCCGCTTCATGAAGGAATACGTGGCAAATTGTACAGCCCTATGTGACAACAATTATATATCGTTGGCCATCAGTATTTTTGTGTCGAGAAACTCTGGGGTAGGGATCAAGATCAACGAACCTGGAAGGGATGACACCCGACAATGCGGGACCCAAGCCTCGCCACATGCCTCGCAAGCCCTCAGCTTCAAAAACAGCACTGGGACGGAACTGTGGTTAGTGTAGGTGGAGGTAAGTCCAGTCCAGCCCTTGTCAACTTACTAGATGCTCAGGAAGGTGCCCCGCAGAAGCCCTGTTGAGCGGCGCATAATGGTTTCTTTATTCTGACTGGCCTGCAGACGCGTGCGAACTACTTCAAGAGGGCAGGTTATTATGGTCCCTGTGGCACCACCAACACTGTGGAGATTGAGATGAGATTTAAATCTAATTTAATTGTGCCTACGACTAAATTGTGAGGAATTCCGGAATTAAGAACGAAGAATCAGGGGGCGGGACATACGCGCCAGCCACTAGATGTACATAGGTGTTTTGTGCTTTGCCCTGTCTCTTGGATGATGCAGGGGCAGAAACGGTGAGTTGAGCCTTAAGCCTTTCCGATGTGGTCGGTGGCGCTGCTGAGGGGTGAGGCAGTGTCGTCGTCATGGTGGGAACGAAAGTGCACAACGCTGGCAGCTTTGACTCCTGTAAGTACAGCTCCGAATCAACAAACTCGGGATGTGCGGCGGGGTTTCGCGTACATAACGCAGACACTAGAGTTCGCTTCTGCGTGAAAGAATTATAAAAATTCCCGGGAAGGTATGTTCGCTGAGATTTGTCTTGAATTTCTATCTCAAAGAGTTCGACAATTCCTGCACACCCATGGCACCCTATGTAAGGCGATCTCTCTAGCAAATAGGGAACTCAGATTGTTGGGATCGTAAACACAGTGTTTCTCTTAATTTATTTTTGAGTTTATGTACATAAGTGAGCGCCGATGAGGTTAACCAGGACACCTGGTTCCCTCCTTGGCCACGCTATCCCGTTTACTACGTGTGAAGAAGGCTGTGCGTTCCTCCTGCAGCGATCCCCAGAATGACGTGATGCTTGCTCGACTCGAGCCACCTGAGGCCACCCTCCGGCTCCTTGCTTATTGCCACGCTCATGGACCTGTCCGCCATAACATAATACCCGATACGGTGAGTAATGGACGCTCTGTTCCATCCAGGCACACAGACCCGCATGAGTTGCAGTTAAACCAAACATCGGGATCGCGATCATTGAGAGGAAACAAGTACCCAAAGATAAAGACTCGGCCGTCGTGAGTGAGTGCAAGGGAATGACACTCGCCGGCTGACACCGCACGAATACGTTCGTGTTGAAGCGGTTGGATCACGCGAGGAGCGAATACATAGTTATCGTCACCATGACCTGCGCAGATAACTATCAGCCCTATGGTGATTCCATCAATCACACCAACCAAGACAACTATACCAAGACGACCGTTTTGGCCGTTCCCGAAAGAGAACACCGTTCCGTCCTCGGTCAGCGCTAGAGTATGACATGGGCCAGCTGACATCTGCACCACCTTATGTCCAGCAAGGCCCATGATTTGCTTGGGGACGAGCTGGTTCGATTGGTCCCCATGTCCTAATTTTCCTGAAGACCCAAGAGGGCAGTGAGCCAGGCTGATGAATGACGTGATATCAAAAAGGAATTTCGAAAGAAATATGACCATTTCCTCCGCTGCCAAACGAAAAAGCCCGGCCGTCGTCCGATATCGCCATAGAGTTGAAGAACCCGGCCGCTACTTCTACTATATTGACATCTTTGAGCGAACTGATAAGCCTCGGCGTGAGCTGATAGGTGATCAGTTGGTAATTCTCATCGCCGTGCCCCAATTGGCCTGACTCACACCAGTAAGTAGTGGGCAACAAGGTTTTTCTGAAGCTGCTTGCCTTCCTCACCTGTGTGCCCAAGCCCGAAGGAGTACACCCTTCCTTTGCTTGTCACCGCCAGCGAATGGTGCGCCCCAGCTGCACAGCGAACTATCCTTTCAGGGGAAAGAGCACGCACTTCCGTCGGCACTGTCCTATTTGATTGGTCGCCTTTTTGGCCAAGAGGGGAGGTTTGAGAAATTCCACCGAATTTTAGAAATGCACCAATCCTCACCGTGGCCAAGCTGACCACAGGCGGCAAACCCGAAGCTCAACAGGCGTCCAGCCTCAGTCACCATCAATGTGTGGTGCACACCTACGTGGTGTGAAGTGTGAATTCGAGCCACCACCCACCCTCAATAGGAGAAAGGCGAGAGGACCGTACCGCAAGAGACGTCTACTATTTTTACTCCTCTTACAGAAGTGATCTGTTTGGGGAATAGTTCGTCCTCTTCTCTTCCATGCCCGAGCTTGCCTACGCACCATTCCTGTTATCAAGGGCAGGCTCGCTATGAGAAGAGGAGTGATCACGTGCCGTCCTCTCCGCTGCCAAACGAGTGCGCATTGCCATCCGCATCAAGTATCACCGAGTGGCGTCTGGCCGCGCTCACCTTTCTTATATTCCTTATCTGATGGAGATACGGTTATCATTCTTGCTGAACGAGGGGATATATGAGCATGTCGGGCCACCGTATCGAGGCCTGGAATTTGCAGAGGTTTGTCAAATTTGTCCGCTCGATTGCCCAATCCGAGTTGCCCGTGATGGCCACAGCCAATGGAAAACACCTTTCCTCTGCTCAGAGATCGTCTGAGCTGATGATCTTGGCTGAGCGCCCACCAGCGCCTGCATCGGAAGACAAGACACTAGCGATGAATTCTCTCTTTCGTGGCTGGTGAAATTGACAACCGAACTCACCTGCAGACCAAAGCGATGCTCTGGAGGTCCTTGTGTGCAAGTCCGCATCTGAAGACATGAACAAGAACCTCGTCGCTCAGGTCGGCAAGAGAGGACTGTCGGTCCCAATCCTTTGTATCAGCAGCTTTCACCAAAGACCAGAGTGACAATCATCGTTACCTCTTGCTCGCCCCACTCAATGTGCATTCTAGCGAAATCGACATCGGGCAAGCGGTTGGATCGAGGGCACCAATCTCCAGAACCAGTGAGGCCCTCGTCCAGCGTATCACCCTCATCGCCCTCTTTGGCTTTAGCCGTGTCCCACGTCTCGCCCTTCTCTTTGTTCTGTCCGAAGCCGGCGAAGCAGAGCCCTTCCTCCTCGATGTCTGAACTACGCTTGTTCTTCTTCGTCAAGTGGTCATGACCAGTGGCCATGGCTTCTGCCCATCGCTTACCGCTTCTTGACGAGTTATCCTCTTCCTCGCCGTCTACGACCGCCATGGGGTCGTAGGCTGACCCCAACCCGGTAGTGGCAAGAGGGGACAGTTCAATCTCCATCTACTTAGTGCCACTAAGTGGCTTCCTTCTTGGGTTGGCGTGGGTGCAAGGAGGCACCGAACACTCGGTGTCCAATATGGTTCCTCGCTGAAGCACGGGAGGCCTCCTTTATGCTTGAAGGCCTTGCCTGACAGTGAACTGTCGGACTCGTCAGTCGAGTCTGCAAAGCGATCTGGTCACCAGCGGTTCTTCTTATGGAGGTGGTCGGTTCGTCGACGCTCAGACTTGGGCGGGAGCCAATCGGGTTCTTCAACTGTCTAGAAAGTCACTCGCTAGCGACCAAGAGTTCTGGTGCCCTACAGAGACCAAGCATAGGATTATGGGAAATGACAATCAGTCCTTGCCTTTACGAGTGCGTGTGCAGAGGTGACGCAGCAAGGGCAAAAGGTCAGAAAGCAGAGCGTACCGAAGATCTCTCTTTTGTACTGATTCTTGCTCTCTTTTCTAAGGGTGCTGTAACCTGCCAGTTGAAAAGGTAGACAAGCTTCACACAGTACCGTAGCGGACGACTAGAAGCTTGGGAGTGGTGTACAGCAGACAGTCAGAGCAGCTCAGAATCGTGGGCTTAGAAATTCAAAGGAGACACGAACCATGTCCCTCTCAGCAAGGAGTAGAAATCTCCGTCACATCGTAGGCATACGTCTGTGGCGACATCGATGCCAATAAGTTGATAAGTTCAGGCAGAGGAGATAGCCAGGGTAACGGAAGTAAGCCTATGGCAAGACGGCTCCTTATGAAATTTGGCCAGCTGTTCCACAGAAATGCTTGAAAAGAAGGACATTCCTCGCCACGCATTTCATGATGTTTCTTGTGTTAAAACCTCAAATAGGCAACTGCGTGAGAACAATGAGTAGTGCATGTCTTGAAGCTTTCGTTGAGTTTTATTTGTTTTTGGCTGGAAAAGAGGAAATTCTTCTTCGCGCCAAAAGCAGCTTCTCATGGCCGTTATCATTTCCCGCCAAAATATGAACAGCTGTTGTTGATCTCACGCAGACGCACCTAGCTTTACTACCTGAGCGCGCTGCGGTGTTTGCGAACAACGTTCACCATGACAGACTTTTTCGGTTCATGGGATGACAGCTTCGCGGTGCTGGATGCTCCCCGATTTGTGGATTTCAAGAATATGCAAAACGAAAATGCTGGAGATCTTTCGGCTTGGTTTGACTCGCGTGAGTCATTCTCTCCCGCTGACTCCGTAGTTCGCCAGTCCCCTGCCCCCAAACAGAAAACAACGAAGACTAGATCAAAGGAATCCTCTACATCGCGCCGTACGAAGGGCAAGGCAGTTTCGCTTGCGCGAGCCTTACAGCCCGTGCGCCACGATGAGGAGAAAGAGAGGAAGCAACGCCGACGTGCTGCCTCGGTGCGACCTCAATCTCAGTTGATTAAGCACGAAGAGTCCAGGAAAGGCAAGAAAGCTGCACATCTCAACGAGAAGGAGAACCTCGAGAACGCACAAACTGAGGACGCAGTGTCTCTAGCCAAGAAGCAACCCCTCTCGCCAGTGCCCGAGGCCAAGAAGATTGATGCGCTAGACCCATTGACTCAACGACTCCTTGCGGAGATGGAAGAGAGGAGGCGAGCTAAGCGCCAGGCGAGCATGCTTCCTCCCTTCGCACCATCACTCCCCTCGTCAGCAACAGAAGCAGTTCCAGAGCAGTTGCCTGCGGAAGATACAGACGAGAGTGAGGAAGATGAGGAAGCGACGCCAGTTCTCATGACTCGCCCAACAACAAAAGCTCGCGTAGCCTGTCGGCCTGCCGCTGTTGTCTCTAGAACCGGACGCGAGCGGTCTGCAGGGAAGAGCAGCGTGCCTGCAGGCAAGCTGCTTCAACAACAAAGAACAAAGCGGCTCGAGAACGAGTTGTCCAAACAGAAGGAACGAGCCAAGGCTCAGCGCGAGCAGCAGCGCAAGCGAGCGGAGCTTATTGAGACAGCAAAGGCACAGCGAGAGATGGAAAAGGAGCAAAGGGCGAAGGCTAAGACCGAACATATGGAGCAATTGAGAAGACAAAGGGAACTAGAAAGGGAACAGCGGCTGAAGGAAAGGGAAAGACGAGAGGCCGAGGAGAGGGAGAGGAAGCTCGCTCGGTTAGAGGAGAAGCACCAGAGGGCGAAGCCTGCGTCGAATAAGAAGCAGGTACGTGTATTGACTTTATTATTTCTATATACGCCTATCCTCATCGATCTTGACATGACAGCAAATGCTTTCGGAAGAGTTTGCCATTCGTTCAGTTAAGCCACTCACCTTTCCGAAGGAGTTCCGCTTTGCCACCGAAGCCAGAATGCGCAGGTGCGCCTGCTGGTAGCTTGTGTGCTTAAAACGGGCTTGAGAGTTTGCCGATTATACTGTTTTGCTCATACATCCTTTCCTTGCTACAGCAGGCAGAAAGCCGAGGAGCAAGCAGAACAGCCCATGAAGTCCGCCTCTCGCGCAAGAAGGGTATTGCACCGATCGCCGTTTGCTCGAGTCACTCGTGTGTGCTGATGGATCCAGAGCAGATGTCGATTCGTGGATCGTCCAGGACGCAAGGCCTTGGGGGAGTCCTAACGCGTACGAAACCTGTAAGCTTCAAGTTTAGCACAGAGGCCCGTGCGGCGCGTAAGAGGCCTTATGCTGTACCCGAGGAAGCACAGACCACAAAGACAAAACCTTCGAAGGGGACCAAGCGCAGGAAGCTCGCAGCAACTGCGGCGGATCCGAGAGCCGAGAAGTGAAGCGAGTGGAGGACAAGAACCTCCGGATCACAGCCCATTAAGTTGTGGCTTGGGATTGTAAAGCAGAACAGTTACAGAATCTTACTTACTTACTTGGTGCAGCCAATAAACAATCAAAGCGGAGTTAAAGTTGGTAAAAAAGGAAAGGAGAGCGTACTTCTTACAGAAGGCACACGCTGCTTTACCAGTACAGCTAAGAACAAGCGAACAGGATGCAGGCGTACAAGAATACCCATACGACCGAACACTCTATCTCTGGGCCCCAATGGGCTTGGCTTGAAGTGTTGAAGGAGCTTACTCAAGAGGAACCTGACAACAATTCGGTCACAGTGCAGGTGGCTCTGGCTCTACGACATGCCCTCGAAAACGCATGTGGAGACTTGTACGCCGTTCTACTCTCAGAGGGGGAAAAGGTGTGTGGGTCAGAGGAGAGCAACGACTCCATTAGCTACCTGCTCCATCGCAGCAGCAACAATAACCTGTTGCATTTGGCGTGCGGCAATATCTTCTTCAAGCTACGCAGTCAGGGAGCTGTACGGACTTCTGCTAGCAGCACAGAGCGAGTCCTCAATGTGCTGCTGTGGAATTGGGTTGAAGAGAAGTATCAAGAACTGACGCACGTACGAGAGGAACACAGTTCGCCAGGTTCGATGTGGTCCCTACAGAGCAAGCTCGCAAACTGGGACCTCAACAAAGCGGGGCGCTTCGACTGTACGTTTAGACCCTCCGATTCTATTACTCGAGCTAGACTTAGCATTGTGTAACGTGTAGGAGAGCAGAGCCTTGGGCCCGTTCGGAATGAAACCAGCAGCCAGCTGTAAGAAGGGACTAGCATGGCGTCGGCACTGTAAAGATCTTTTGAGTTCAATAGCGAGCTGGTTCACTTGTTTTCTTAGCCTTTTCTCAAGTGGCAATGAGCAGTCTTCCTTCCGCAACACTCTCTTTCGTGAGTGCAATACAGACATGGTACAAAGGCAGCAGCAACAAGGCTCACCCCACCCCAATTTAATCTTCGGAAGTTAGGCGATTCTTTCGTGAATGGGAGGATGAAGTAAGAAAAATTGGGAGAGTTTCGTCGTTCGAGCGATGGAGTTGGCGGGTGTATTATCTACTGTGGGGCTGCACCTACCTTGCTGCAGCCTTGTTTCATGCAACGGTTCGTTGGCTGTGCTGTTCCCTAAGGCCCTCTCATTGTCTAGTTCTCCCCTCATTGGCGAGCTAGGTGGATTGCCGAGCCTGTGAAGTCGCCGATTACTACAGCATTGCTTTTGTGATTGTCTACCACTCTTCGCTCGGAGGACTACAGTACGCCCCCACGCGTATGGCTGATACCCCTAGTCCGTTTCTTGAAGCTGCTGCACAGCCTTGTTGGCTACACAAGAGGCGGCTTGCTCTCTCTCATACCTGCCCTGCTCGCCTATGCGTTCTACATTTCCAAGATGTTGCACCACTTTGACTACAGGTGAAGCCTCTAGCGCTCTTATTTGGTTCCTTCCAACAAAAAGCCTCTCGTGGTGTCTGGCAGCTTCCACAATGCCTTCTGTGTGATTGCTGCAGTGGGGGCAAACATAGTTTGGGTGTTGGCGGCCTACCACCGGAGAGATCAACCGTACTCTCATACTGTATCTCCATTCTATAGCAGCGTCCTTAACTCGCGCTTCTGATTTGCCCAGACAATCAGACTACATACTGTTTGCCCTCATCTTTTCTTGCCTTTCCGTTCCGCTCGAAGTTTACGATTTTGCCCCCCTGTTGGGAGTAAACTTGCCTTGCCATTTTCCGGAACCGTGTGACTCACCCACACAACAGGTGTTTGACGCCCACAGTCTCTGGCACGCCGCGGCGCTTGTAATCGCCTATTTGTGGCATAGGTTCGTAATGGCGAACCTAAAGGGAATGCACCACCGCTCTTCTCGCGCCTCGCAACACCACAGCACTGTTCCGTTCTACATCTTCGTTCTGGCCGCAGTGGCCTACACCCAAGTGGTCGCCTTTGTTTTGTACAGTATGCGATAAACAGTCTGTGGGCTTCTTCCAGGAAGAGCTGATCGCCACATTACTGTTGGTTGGTGGCCACATTTCTTGGTAGGCGTAAAGACAACCAATCCGTGCTGCGACGGCAGTGTCCGCACCAATCCCACGCGTTTAATTTAACCCAGCTCAATTTAAATGTTTGTTAGCTGTTCTTCTTTTTTCACTCTTTAGCCACCAATACAACCAACAGCATGGACATAAAGAAAGCCAGACAGACCGTACCTACCCATAAGCTGCGCGAGAGTGGTCTATTGAACTAAATTGGGTGTTTTTCTTTCAGTTCGACCGCCACAACAGGACGGTCCCTGACTATGCCAAGAAGGGTTACAACAAGAGATGCGAAGATGCTTTTGCCGACTTAGAAAAGGTTGCCGCGGCTCTCCCTGCGGGTGACGCCGAGGCGTTCAAAGGTGCGTTCTTCTGCTGGTTCCCTTACACGTGCACTCTCCGGTTGTTCACTATCGGAGTAGGAAAAGCCAATCAGATATCAGTATTAACAAAAATTTTCGTCTTCGCTCACTATGAACTTGTCTGCTGGCGGTCGTACAGCTGAGGTTGACGCCTTCATCGCAACGCACCGCAAGCAGCTCGGTCTTACCTGGGTGGAAGTACGGAGTTTGTGTTGAGTCTCTTGGGGCCTGTCCAGCTTAACCTTCGTCCAGGATGCGAAAAAGAACGTGCAGAGGCATCTCAAGTACGCAGAAGACTCCATGGCTAAGGGAAACGCTAGAAACGTTGTCAGCGCGAAGGAAGTGATCATCAAGACCGTCGACAAGTCCGAAGGCAGAAGTTTGTTCACCAATTTCCTAATTTGCGCAAATTTGCCAACACGCCTAAATTGTCCCTTCTTGTCAACCACTCACAGGCTACTTCGATTATCATGAGTCCTCGGCTCCCTTCCTCGCCGAGATCGATGCCATGTACCAGAAGATCGACGCTTGGCTCGCTGCAAACGACCCCTCCAGCAAGCCGGTGCGTGACCAACGTTTCAAGCCAGCTGCTTACCGCTGTAGCCTCACACCCCCCCCCTCTCTTGCAAAGCCCCCCTCACCCGCTCCCGCGGCCGCCACACCCAAGACCGACTCTTCCACATCGACCTCTACGTCGTCCACCCCTGCTGCCGCCGCTGCCCCGGCGACTAAGGCTGCTCCTGCCCCGCGAGCTGCCTCGAAGGCTGCCTCGAAGGCTGCCTCGAAGAAGGCAGCGCCCGAGGCCACCGAGGCCAAGGAGCCCGAGTACCGAAGGCTCGACGACGGCAAATTCCTGCCAGTGTTCGATAACAGCCCCTCGACGGGCCTGCCCAAGCAGGTGCTGAGCTTCCTGCCGGCCATGGTCAACGCCTACGGCAAGCAATGCAACACATGCTACAAGGGTTCACTTTCTCCTCGCTCCTCCCTCTCTATCCTCCCTCTCTCTTCCACGTTCCTTGTTGGACTCTGTCGGGGCTGTGTGTTAACAGCAGCCCGGTCACAGACCTGGTCGAGTTTATCGAGGAGGCCATCCCCGAGTGCAACACTCCTTTCGACATCGAGCGCAAGAGGCACGAGCTGTCCAATTGTACGATTCCGCCTTATCCGTTTTTTTTTGTTGAGAAAAGGGTGTGTGTTTCTGATTCCTTCGATCCATCCCAGCCGTGAGGTATCTGCTGGACAAAATGGGCCAGTTCGAGAAGGTCATCCCCAAGGCGCAGGCCGTTGGTAAGCAACCTAACCTACCTACCAAACTTATGGCCACCTCTCCACTGAACATAATTTTCCTTTTCCTTTTCCTTTTCCTTTTCCTTGCTTTTTTGTGCTGGCAGACGAGAAGCTGGCGCAGATGATCGAGACCGACATCGCCTCGGCTCGCACCAAGGTGCAGGAACAGGTGGACGGCTTCGAGTCCAAGGCCAAGGCCTCCGCGCCCATCCTTGAGGTCAAGACTCAGCTGTACGGATCATGCCATGTTA
>CDFF01071909.1:0-29741 GCA_000826265.1 Acanthamoeba culbertsoni
TGGCTTCGAAATCCGGCCATTCTCGAAGGTGTCGACGACCTCACCAAGCTCAGCTACATGCACGAGGCCGCCATCCTTCACAACCTCCACGTCCGCTACATGGTCAGCCAGATATACACGTTCACCGGCCCGATCCTGATCGCCGTCAATCCCTACCAGCGACTGCCCATCTACAGCAAACAGATGATCTCGCAATACTGCGGCCAGCCTCTCGGTTCGCCTTCACCCCCTGTCTTTGCTCGAGACTGGTGTCGATGATTCCATCACTTGCAATGATTGGCTGAGTGGAATGGGTTGGGAATGACGGTTGCAGGGAAGCTGTCGCCGCACGTGTATGCGATCGCGGAGGACGCGTTTCGGGCGATGTTGAACGAGAGGCGGTCTCAGTCGATTCTCGTGTCCGGCGAATCCGGCGCAGGCAAGGTATCGGCCGCTATCCTCCCATTCCACTCATTCCTCGGGTGCTAATTAGCATCCCCTTTCTTAGCACCCGAAGTCGATATAGTTTGAATTCCAACACGTTCCCATTCCAAATAATTTCACTCTCTTATATCTGGATATCTGCAGACGGAGACGGCAAAGTTTCTGTTGCAATACTTTGCGGCGATGGGAGAAGAGAACAAAGGCGAAGGCAATGTTCACAATCAGGTAATTGTGTCACCATTGATCCCCATTGGACAGAAAGCGACGGTATAAACAATCCACTTTTGCGATTGGTCCGGACTGACAGGTGTTGGAGTCCACGCCCTTACTTGAAGCCTTCGGTAATGCGAAGACTTCGAGGAACGATAACTCCTCGCGATTCGGCAAATTTATTGGGATTCAATTCGATCGACACGGAAACATCGCCGGAGCCTCAATTCAAACTTGTGCGTATCGTTGCCTGTTCGTTGAGTGTGAACTTCTTGAAGACTCTTCAAAGCAAGCTAACTTCTCATCCAGATTTATTGGAAAAGTCACGGATTGTGCGCCAAATGAATGGAGAACGTAACTATCATATTTTTTATCAACTCATCGCTGGCGCGACAGAAGAGGAAAAGCAACTGTACAAGCTGACTTCAGGTAATTCGGAAATTGTATCGTGAGAATATCTTTTTTTTCAAACTTATACTTCGTTTAGCCTCGGATTTCCATTATATCAACCAATCGGATTGCACGGTGATCGAAGGCGTTTCCGACGAAAAAGTATTCCGACATACTAAGAAGGCCCTTTCTATCGCTGGCATCGGAGATGATCTCCAATCCCAGATATGGAGACTCATATCCGCCGTTCTCCATCTGGGAAACTGGAAAAAAGGTAAGTTACCAATTGAATATATATTGAAAAATGAATATAAATTCATTTTATTTTCTGTTCCACCCAATCAGGATTCGATGAACCCCTGAAGACTTGTTGCGAAATTCTCGAATGCGATTTTCAGGGTATCAAAAGTTCGCTCATACAGCGTAAGGTCGTAGCTGTCCGCGAAGTCTATCTTGTTGACATGGACGATGAGCAAGCCATTGGAGCCAGGCACATGATTCGTTCCTTTTGTTTTTCATTACTGAAATTCCCCCTATTTATATTAGACATATTCCTGTGCGACACATATTCGCACATATTAACACCATATTCCCCTAGGGACGCGTTGGCGATGTTGCTCTACTCTCGCCTCTTTGATTGGCTGGTTCAGGCAGTCAACGAAAACCTGCAGAAAAGCAAGAAATCAGACACAGATCAGGCCTTCATCGGAGTTCTGGACATCTACGGATTCGAATCGTTCGAAGTCAACAGCTTCGAACAGTTTTGCATCAATTACGCCAACGAAAAGGTATCCCCTATCCATCTCTCTCCCTTTTTTCTTCTTCCTTGTCCTTTTTTCCTTTTCTATTTTTTCTCTTGTTTTCTTCTTCTCTTTTTTTTTTCTGTCGCAACAACGCGCCAATGCCAATGCCAATCACACACACCAAACACAACACACACAGTTGCAGCAACAGTTCAACCAGCACATCTTCAAGCACGAGCAGCAGGAGTACATCAAGGAGAAGCTCGACTGGTCGTACATCAACTTCAACGACAACCAGGAGTGTCTGGACCTCATCGAGCAGAAGCCTCTCGGCATCTTGTCGCTTCTCGACGAGGAATGTCGCTTCCCCAAATCGACACCACAGAGCTTCGCTCTCAAACTGAAGCAAAACCATAGCAAAAGCAAGTACGTATCAGTTAACTCTATCAGGCAAAAGAAGATATGAATTCTGATTGGTCAAGTATGGTAGATATTTCAAGTCCGATCCGCGCCAATCGGAAAATTCCTTCGTAATCCACCACTACGCAGGCAGCGTGGGCTACGACACCACATTTTTCCTTGGTACCTCTATTTCCACCATCGATTTTTCTGTGACTTTACTTCCCAATTTACCAACGCATTCTTTCTTCAGACAAAAACAAGGACTTTATCATCGAAGACCAGGTCAAGGTGCTTCTTGACAGCAAGTCGCCTTTCGTCAGCGCCCTCTTCGCGCCAAAGCCCTCAGCCGCCGCTGCGCCGGGTAAGGATAAGCCCTTGATTCCTGTCATTCCAAAGGAAGATACATTGAATGATGATTGGTGTTTCTATCACAGCACCAAGCGGCCGCGGGGGAGGCTCAGCCGTCAAGTTTGTCTCTGTGGCCGCTCAGTTCCGAGTGCGTTGTTTTCTCTATATCACATATTCCGTTTCGCTGAACCCGAACTTTCATTTCAACCAATGGAAAATGAATTGTATTAAAACAAAACAAAACAAAACAAAATCAATAGGAATCGCTGGCCGAGTTGATGCGCACGATCGAGAAGACGTCACCTCACTACGTGCGTTGCATAAAACCGAATCCGCAGAAGAAGCCCGGCATCTTCGAGAAGCCCAAGGTCCTCGAGCAGCTCCGCTGTGGAGGCGTGCTAGAATCGGTAAAGTGACAGTTTTGTTTTACATTGCAACTACGGAGAGATCCCCAATGCAACGCTAATACGCAATCAATCGCGCCTCTCCTATACGTCCCCCCCCCCACTCTCCAGGTGCGGGTGTGCATCGCGGGGTACCCCGGTCGGCACAGCTACGAGCAGTTCTACAAGCGGTATCGACTGCTCGAGCCCTCCGCCGGCGCGCATGCCAAGGAGGCCCAGGCGGCCACCAAGGAACTCGTGGCCGCCCTCGGGCTGGCCCAGGGCCAGTATCAGCTGGGCCTCACCAAGCTCTTCCTCAAGGGCGGTGAGGTACGTCTCACGGTGTGGTGATTGTCGACACATTCCGATCATTCCTTTTTTTTCTTCTTTGTGGTGGACAGATCGCGATCTTGGAAAGGAAGAGAGCGGAGAAGCTGAGCGATGCGGCCGTCAAGATGCAGAAGACATGGCGCAGCTTCAAGGCTAAGCAGCACTTCCGTCGCCTCAAAGCCTGCCTAGTCAAGATGCAGAGCTGTACGTTTCTCGACCGCCTCTCTTACCCCCCCCCCAATGACTTGATTCAAGGAAGGACGTCCTAACATGGTCGTTACAATGTAACATACAGTCGTGAGGATGATAATTGCGAAGAAGATGTTGCTTCATCTTCGCAGGCAGCGAGCGGCAACCCGCATACAAAAGGCGGTTCGTTCGTGGGCCGCCCGTACTCGATTCCAGAAGCAGAAGAAGGTTCTCATCTACATGCAAAGGGTCTTCAAAGCCAAGCGCGAGAAGAGGTGAGTATATATATATATATAATTGGATGAGAACCGATTTCTAAGTCCAAAAAACAGAGCCCTTCGCGCGCTTCGCCGGGAAAACGCAGCGACGCTCATCCAGACAGCTATTCGTGGAAAGCTTCAGAGACTTCACTACCAGAAAACCCGCCGTCAAGTCATCATCATTCAAAGCCTCTGGCGGTACGCTTCATGGCCGAAAACAACAATACATCAAGTTCTATCCTACTCGAAATATATGATAATGATAATGATAATGATAATGATAATGATAACGATAACGATAACGATAACGATAACGATAACGATAACGATAACGATAATGATAATGATAATGATAATGATAATGATAATGATAATGATAATGATAATGATAATGATAATGATAATGATAATGATAATGATAATGATAATGATAATGATAATGATAATGATAATGATAATGATAATGATAATGATAATGATAATGATAATGATAATGATAATGATAATGATAATGATAATGATAATGATAATGATAATGATAATCAGGATGCGAAAGGCCAAGAGCGTTCTGCAGAAGCTCAAGAGGAAGGCGCAGGCCCTGTCTACCGTGGTCGCCGCCAAGGCCGCCCTCGAAAAGAAAGTCGAGGTATTGACAGGATTAGCATTATTCACATTCCATTCCCATCTCTGACAAAGTTGGTGGGAAACTATGACAACTCAGGAAATGGAGATCCGATATGCCGTCGAGGCCAAGATCAAGAAGAAGATAGAGAAGGAGAACACCCGACTCAAGACCGAGGTCGAAGAGCTCAAGCGGACGATCAAGGACATGAAGTCGCTAGAAGAAAAGAGGCAAGTTCTCTACATATATAGTTATTGTGTGTCGACAATGAAGCTAAGTCGCATAACAACACAGGGAGAAGCAGAACGAGGAGGCAACCTTGCGCCGAGAAAAGGAAGAACACAACAAAGCGCGAGTCTACGAAAGGGAAGTGGACGAGCTCAGGGTCAAGTTGCGCGACGAATCGGAAGCGNGAGCCAAGCTCGCCGCGGAATTGGAGAGTGTAACATTGGCGCTCGACCAGATGCGCGCGCGCGCCGACGCCGCGGAGCGACAGCGTGACGCGGTCCAATCGGAAGCAGCCGCACTGCGCGAGAGATTGGAGCGCGCCGAAGCGAGCGAATCGGAGAAGGACAGAGTCATCTCCGAACTCGAGCGCGAGACGGAAATGCTGCGCATCCGCGCGCCCAAGGTCGAGGGCGAGAAGATGGAAACGCTGCAGGACCGCAAGAGCGACTTCACGTCGACCAAATCGCTGCACGACACCACCCGAAACCGGAACGTCGCGCGCGCCTCATCCACGATGGAGTCGCGCCGGCGCGAACGAAGCCGCACCATTGGCGAGCGCAGCGAAGGTGAAATTCCTGTCGACATCGAGTCGGAGGAGAAGGAAATGGACAAGAAATCGTCGCGTCTGGCCAAGATGGGCCGCTCGCCCTCTGTGCGCGAGGTGCGCGACAGGAGCGTCACGAAGGAGAAGAAAGCAATCGTGCGCGAATCTCGAGCGTTGGGAAAGAAGGCAAAGGTAAGGGAAAAGGAAAAGGAGAAGAAGCCTAGCAGCCAGGCGGAAGAACAACCAGAGGCCGCTGGAACAAAAGAGAAAAGTCGTCCAAAATTCAAAATCGCATTGCCTCCTGCTGGACTCGATTTGGGCGACCACACGGAGGCTTCACAGCCCGTCGACGAAAAACCCCCTTCGATCGAAGCAACAACGGCTGCCCCGAGCCCTGCTCCAGCGTCGACAGACGAGCAGAAGAAGGGAGACTTTCATCGACTGGACCAATACCAAGACGGGAAGAAAGGTGGAGGAGAAGACGAGGAGGAAGCTGAGTCTGGCCTGCATGAACCGCTTCAGCATGCTGCAAGCCAGCCCTCCGAGGAGCCAACGGAAGTGCTCGACCTGGGCACGCGAGCCAACCTATCGGAGAAGGACAAGAAGAGGCGCGAGAAGGAGAGGCACATCATCGACCGTCTCAAGGACAAGTATGCGGGCAAGCTTTCATTGGTCGCTCTGGACAACGAAGCCATCATGACCCTTCTGCCTGACCCACGGTCCCATTTTCTTTTTCTGTTCTTTTCTCTTTTCTCTTTTTTTTTCCAACATTATTTCACTTTTTCTAACAGACAGCATTACCGTTTTCTCAACAGAGAAGCGACGTCGCGCAACTTTATTCGCTTCTTGTTATTCGAACTGGAGCCAGGCTTCGTGTCGGGCGTGCCCGTGCCCGCGTTCGTCATATACTGCTTCCTCTGCTTCTGGAATCTCCTCTCGCCCGTACGTTGGATTAGATAGATCAACCAATAGGAAGAAGGGGCATCATCATGATAATGGTTGCTATCCATCAACGTTGCTATGTGATATACAGGAAAAGTCAACGTGGGACAAATCCGCACTGGTTGCCGAGGGTTCCGAGACTAAAGAGGACGACCCGCTGGGCTTCGTACTCGAGAGCATCTACGACGCCGCCAAAGCCAACTCTCGCGAAAACGAACTCCTCATGTACGATAAACTCCGCTCCTATCTCCATTTTTTTGCGTACCATCATCTTTTGTGTCGACACTTCGCTTCGTAGCTATTGGCTGTCCGTGGCGAGCTCGCTGTGCCATCTCGTGGACCTGAAGCTGCACCACGGCCACGGCTCGGGCGCCGCCAGCGACGACGACACCGCCAGCGACGGCGACTCGTCCGGCCGCTCGCTGCCGGGCGAGCTGTTCGTGATGGACTCCCTCGAGGACGTCGATGACGACGAGGCCACCTTCGCCCTCTCCGCCAAGCAGCGGTCGGAAGCCCGCGCGGGCCTGGTCGGGCCGCTCCAGTTCAAGTCGCTCCTCATGGAGCTCGTGCGGCGCCTCTACATCGTCCTGCTCAAGCGCGTCCACCAGACCCTCGACCGCGTCCTCAACGAGGTGGTGCTGGGCAGGGACTGGACCTCACCCTCCCCCTTTATGTCCGCGCAGCTGCGCCGGTGCGTATCATCCCAAAGATGCATTGCATGCATACCAAAGTGCGTGTCTTATTATTATTTTTTTGCCGACAGTACGTCTGTGTCGGGCATCGCGCCGCAAAGCGACCCAATCACGGCGCTGCTCTCGCAGAATCTGCTGAGCCTCGCGCAGAACTTCATCTACCTCGCCCTGGTGCAGCGATTCTTCAGCCAGGTTGGTCTACCGTTGCACATGAGTGAGGAAAGCTTGGGGGGGTGAGAGTGGTAACCGTTCATATTCGTTGCTAGGTGATGTGGTTTATCAACTCGATACTGTTCAACGAAGTGTTGCTATGCACCCAGTTTTGCTCGATAACGAAGGCGATGGAACTCAAGATGCATCTGTCCAACATCGACCGTTGGATCAGAGAGGAAGGAGGGCTATGGCTCGAGGTTGGTTCCATCATTGAAAGCCTCTTTTTTTAAGCGGGTTACCATGTAACGCATTTCGATAGAATACCCAATCCCAGTTGGCGCACCTTGAGCAACTAATCACACTGCTGACGATCAACAAGAAGCACATCGTATCATCGGAACAGATGAGAAAGGAAGTCATTCCCATTCTCAATTACACCCAAATAAAGCAGGTCCTAGCCATGTACACTCCTACAGGTAATCCTCAACAATAATCTTAACTCCTCGCGTAATATGTCGTTAACATGTAACATATGCGTAGATTTGGAGGAGCGTGTATCGTTGGCCGATATACAGAAGCTGGACAAGGCCAGTCGCAACAGCAAACAGGACGACAGCCTGCTTCTGGAGAGCACACGGCTGCTGCCGCTGGCGGCCAAGGACCTGCACTACCTCGAGCTGGGCGACATCAACAACATCCCCTTCCCCTTCGAGATCAAGCAGAAGATTCACGACATCGTCGAGCAGGACATCCTGCAGCGCATGTCCGTCACGCAAGTGCAACAGCAGCAGGTGCGGGAGAAGAAGGGCCGCTTCAACCTGCTCATGTTGACCACCCGCGGCAAGAAAAGCGACAGCGAAGCGGGCGGCGGCGGCGAGCGGGCCGCTGGGTCCGCCCCGGCATCGTCCTCGTCCGCCGCCTCTCCCACTCCGGAGCGGTCGCCCGGTAAGCCGCCGTCGCCGCGCGTGCGCTCGCTTCTGAGTCGGCTCACGGGCGGAATGCACACGACCACGCTGCCGACCGAAGAGCCGGCCTCGCCCTCAGCTGTCATGCGACGACTGACGGAGGCCCCCGGCTTGTCGGAGAAGTTCGGGTCGCAGCCCCCTGCGGGACAACTGGCAAAGGGCGATGTGCCGCTGGGCGTCAGGAGGATCGCGCGCAGCCAGACGACCGCCGAGGACGTGAGACGTCAGTCCGAACCAGAGCCGCAGGCCCCGAAACAGATGGACGAGGAGAAAGCAAAGGTAACGAGTAAGGAATCAGTCGCGGGGAAGCGGAAGGAGGCCTTCACAGTGCCGGAGAAAGAGGCCGAGATTCTTGACAAAGCTTCGGCGCAGGAAATGGCCAAGAGAGACATCTCGATCAAGCAGGATTATCATCGGGAGGACGACAGCAGCGACAGCGACAGTGAAAGTGACTACAGCGATACAACATTCGATGACTTAGAGGAGGAGGTGGAGGAGAACGCCCGCAAGAGTGTCCCTCCCGTTGGGAAAGCCCAGGGCAAGTCCTTTTGGTCCTCCTTTTTCAAGTGATAGGCTGTTGAGCTTTCGTTGGCTGAGTAGAGGGGCCAATAAACGAATAGCAGCAGAAAATTAGTTTTCTCCGTTATTAGAACGTTGGTTCTTGTCTTTGCTCCGGTAGAACACGCGACCTTCACCTCAGATTGAGAGTATTTGCAGGTGCGTTACAAGCCGTCGTAAGCAGCCTTTTGTCAATACTAAGTCGTCGGCCCTCTATCCCTCACGCACAGCATTCAACAAGATGGAACTCCCGGTCTTCGACATGGCTCCTTTTGTGACCGCTGGACCTTCTTCTGAGGAAGTACAGGGCCTTTGTCGTAGGGTACGCTGCACAGATGATTGTCGCGAAAGTTAATGAAATGAAGCGTACTGTTAGGCCTAAATGATGTTATCTGTAGATGGCCGAATGCATGCACGAGTCCGGTGTCCTGATCGTAAAGGACCCTCGCGTGACCATGGAGGACAATGAAACCTTCCTCTCCATGTTGGAGCGCTACTTTGAGCAGCCCTACGAGCTCAAGAAAAACGGTCTCATAGCTTTTTTCTTATCTTTTTTTTTTTTTTTATGTCATTGCCAGTAACATCTATGTTGCAGATGAGAGACCCGAGATTTACTATCAGGTTGGCGCTACGCCTGAATTCACCGAGTCTGCCCGCTGTGGAAATGAGCCTGAGTGCCTGCAGCGCATTGACGACGTACGCGTCCTTTATTTCTTTATACAAAGTCATGACTTTATTCCTGATATGTTTTATTTATATTTACTTGTATTTATTTTATTTATTAATATTTATTTATGTAGATGCCCGAGGAGGACCGACCCCACAAACCTCTGTGCCCTGACGCCAAGGAGCGCTTCTTCTGGCGCATGGGCGAGCGTCCCGCCAAGACCGAGTTTGCCTCCCTCAACGCCGAGGTCCGTGCGTGCAAAGCACTCCTCCCCCCTCCGAATCGCCGCTGTGTTAATGGTTCATGTTATGTACTGACATAACCAACCAATCAAAAGCCTGTCGTACCGGCCAACTTCCCGGAGTGGACCACCGTGATGAACACGTGGGGCTCCAAGCTGCTCACGGCCGTCTCTACCGTGGCTGAGATGCTGGCCGTAGGTCTCGAGCTCGACCAGCACGCCTTCACCAACCTCATGAAGTTTGCCCCTCACCTGCTCGCCCCCACCGGTACAACTTTTTTTAGTGTCACTACAGACTTTGATATTTCGAGGAAATTTCACTGCAATAATAAATATGTATGTCTGTTCCAGGAACCAATCTGGCGAAGCACGGCAAGCTGGGCACCATTTACGCTGGTTTCCACTACGATCTCAGCTTCCTCACCATTCACGGCAAGTCTCGGTTCCCTGGCCTCTACATCTGGCTCAGGACTGGCAAGAAGATGCTCGTATTCGGCTACCCCTTCATCTTCATTCATGCCCTCATACATCGTGCTTTAATTGTCGCACCATTTTCTGTCCTTTGTAATCTTAATATATTGGAATCTGTTTGTAGGTGCGAGTCCCTGACGGGTGCCTGCTGGTGCAAGGCGGCAAGCAGCTCGAAATCCTGACCGGAGGCCACATTGAGGCTGGCTACCATGAGGTCGTCTGCGCTCCCGAGACCATCGCCGCCATCGAGAAGGCCCGCGAGAACGGCAAGTACGTACTCGATATTTATTTGTTCTATTTTGTTTTCTTTGTTTTTTTTTAGTTAGAAAAAAGGAATTTCCTTTTCAAAACGGGAGACGGGACTGACCTTTACGAGCAACAGGTCGCTGTATCGCATTTCGTCGACCCTGTTCTCGCATATTGCGTCCGACAATGTGCTGCAGCCTCTGGGCAAGTACGGAGAGAGCGAAGAGGTTCGGGCCAAGTACCCAGCAATTAAGGCGGGCCATCAGGTGCAGGCGGAACTCAACGCCATCAAGCTTGCCGCCTCCTCGAAGAACGCATAAAGCAAAAAAGAAGAAGAACAAGAGAAAGATGTCAAGAAATAAGAATAAAATCAGCGGCAAAACCACGACGCAAGACACGACTTTCTCACTTAGGCCAGCTGCCAATTCCCTGAGTATGTTACGAGAGAATTGTTTCATCGGCCTAACAATTAACACAACCCATTCCTACTTTCTTACAAATTCTTACATCACGTGTGAATTCAATCTAAATTGGCAGGGGGATGTCGAGTGTGCGAGGCAGAGGTGGTGCCGGAAGGGGCAGGGGACGAGGCCGAGGCAGGGGAGATGCTGCAGGAGGACGAGGAAGAGGGGAATCAGGCTGGGGAATTATGACCCAACATCCGGAGAGATTCGGACGTACCAACAGCAAGGAGGGAGGGCTGCAGTATCAGTCCGCCACTGGGCAGGACTCTTCTGCTCTGCCTGCCGAAGTTGTTGCCACAATGAAAGGCCCTTCTACCTCGATGGCCGAATTGGCTCGATCTCAACACCCGCGCAGAAAGCGAAGCCTCAGCGCGACCTCTCTCAACGTTCCCTCCCAGGGTGGCGGACGCGGAACGAGCACGAGCGGCCACACATTCTCTCGACTGTTCGAGAATCTGGCCGGGAGCGGCCGTCAGAGGACCGGCAGCAGGCCCAGCGAGCCGCCCCGTTCCGCCTCATCTGCGGTTCGCCCCTCAACACCGTCATGAGAGCAAGCGTCATTGTTATCGGCTTGCTCACCATGTTTGATTATATTATGTGGTATAGGCTGGCCCACCCCCGATCGTCAGCAGCGCTCTTGTCAAGCTACAAAAGGTAAACGCGCCATTTAATTGGCTGTATGGACGAGCAACTAATATCACTATTTATTTTTTACTTAAAAAAAAATATTACTTATAGGCTTATCTGGAGAAATTCACCAGATTACTCTGCCTTGAAATCGAAGAGGAATTACGAGTCGTAGAAGAAAAGTAGAGTTTGACCACCAAGAAATATATTACCCCCTATCTATATATATATATATGTGTGTGTGTGTCATTCGAACTAACTCGCCGAACCTTTATTCAGGCTTACCAAGTGGTCAACATCGAGGTTGGAGAAGGAAGGCCACACCATCTTCAACCTGCGGGCGCGTCCAGCTGGCCATCTGTTCCGTGAGGAGATCCTTCAGTTCAGTCCCGCCCAATCGGAGTTCATGCCCTATCATCGGTTCAATCACGGCGACATGGTGCCTGAGATATTTCTATATAGATTATTTTCTTCTTTCAAAATATCATTCCTTTTACATTATATATTCAAGTTCATTTTATTGTCTATCTATATATATGTATATATTTATGGCATATTCGTTTAGGTTTTGATCACGCGCACCAATCCGCTTCATGAGAAACCCATTGAAGGCGTGGTTTTGGACAAAAGCAAGACACGTTTGCAAGTGGTCGTTAAGGATTATCCGCCCAATATCATTGATGGCACTTGGGCACGATTCCCGCTAATCGCAATTCGTTTTTCCGAGTTTGGGTAAAGGAAAATAACGCACGATTTTTCTATTGGCTGTTTAGCGGCTGGACAAGGGCGCCAACCGTGTATCGCACGACCGAATGATCGATGCTCTGAATAAGTTCACGAGCAACAGGAATATCGAATTGCCTGATAATGGTATATTTCTATAAATATATATACATATAATACTTGACTATTTATTTATTTATTTTATTTTATTTTATTTATTATCAAGTCAAACCGGTTCCCGGCGGAACGATTTTGCGGGATCTCATTTTGGGTAACGTGAAAGATCCCAAGGCGTGGGCAGCCCAGCCTCCGCCAAAGGTATCGCCTTCACCATTTCATTTTTGAGTTTTTTTTTTTTTTTTGGAATCTGACATTTTTGAATATAATAATTATTTTTTTAAAAAAAAAATATTTCTCAACCTTTTGTACCGAATTGATGTTTTTTGTTAGGAATTGGCCGATCGTTACCAGAGAAAGTTTTTCCCATCCAGTTTTGAGTCATGGAAACTAAACGAGAGTCAGCGGAAAGTGATCACCACTATTCTCTCCCGCAAGCTTACCCTCGTGCAGGGACCTCCCGGCACTGGTTCTCTCCATTTCCCTTTTTACGAAATCCCATTCATTTATATTATTAGTATCTATTATTTATTTATTTATTTATTTATTTATTATTTGTTATTGTTTCCAATTATGGCAATCACACTTTGGTGCACAGGATGCACTCGGCAAAGGGATCTAAATTGACCCTTGCCGGGTAAGGCGTGATCGTGTACCCATTCAGGCTGCCTAGATCAAATCCCGGGTCGCGAAGGTCCCTCATTCGGGATTGTGTTGCATAGCAACGACAAATCCCACTGGGCCTTCCTTCCCACATCTATTCTGTTCATTTTATGCCCATTCATCTCGAAACACTTTTTTTTGAGCAAAGCATGTAACACATTTACCATATTAGGTAAAACCACATTGGCCATTCATCTGATGCGGCTATTGGTCCATTTGGGCCGCGGGCATGCTCCTATTCTCTGCACCGCCGACACCAACGTCGCAGTGGACAATCTCTTGGAAGGTACGGTGAAGGAGGAGATGATGACGATGACGGCGATGAGACGTCAATGCAGCCATGAGCCTGATCAGTCAGCAAATAATGATGCCCATGATGCAAACAATAAAGGATTGGCTGACGCGGGAGTCCGCGCGGTGCGTGTGGGCCGACCTGTGAAAATCCGAGAAGAACTGAGGGATTTGTCCCTCGAGGCGCTGATGCAAGAGCATTCGGCCAATGAACGGCTGGATAGCCTTCGGCAGGAGCTCGCCTCCCTGCCTCAAGCGGCGACACCCGAAGAAAGGTAACGCGTGTCTGCCAACCAATAATAACTNTTTTTTTTTTTTTTTTTTTAGTATCAATTTATTCATCTATCTTTTCTTGTTGTTGGGCCACAGGGCCGCGGCAAGAAAGGAAGCGGTGACCCTTAACCAGAATATTAAGCGCCTCGAAGAAATTATTCAAAACGAAGTGCTGGGTAAGTGCTGCCTTTCTCCCTTCCCGTGTCGATCGATTTCACCCAATAAGCTTGTATGCCAATGCCGGTTATCTGGTCTTGGTGACGATCCCCAGGCAAGGCCGACGTGATCTGCGCGACCTGCATCGGTGCCGGCCACGACCTCCTCGCCAACCGAGCCTTCCCCATAGTCATCCTCGACGGTGCGTAGAATAGATCCCCTCATGTCCAGAGAAGCACTACTTTCTCAACTCTAATGTTGTTTAACATATTTAACATTTTTCCCTTTTGTGTAGAGTCGACCCAGGCCACCGAACCGGCTTCGCTTTGTGCGCTCGTGCATAACTCTCTGCATGTAGTGTTGCTGGGAGACCACTATCAGCTCCCACCCACCGTCACCTCTCCCCAAGCCCAACAAGGTTTTCTTTCCATTTTCCGCCTATTTTCATTCTTTTTTCCTAACAATGGTTTTTCTACGCGCG
The DNA here is from genome assembly GCA_000826265.1 of Acanthamoeba culbertsoni. Lineage (NCBI taxonomy): Eukaryota > Discosea > Longamoebia > Acanthamoebidae > Acanthamoeba > Acanthamoeba culbertsoni. The sequence continues at coordinate 13,803 of CDFF01071909.1, forward strand.
CGCGCTTCACAAAGGCGGACTTTCGGAGAGTCTGTTTGCGCGGTTGATCGCGATGGGAATCGAACCCTACATGTTGGAGATTCAGTACCGTATGCATCCCATCATCTCCGAGTTCCCCAGTGTGCACTTCTATGGCGGCAAGATCAAGGACGGCATCGTGGCCGCGGACCGACCGTCGCCCACCGGCATCGCATGGCCGCGCGAGGGCTGCCCCATCGCCTTCGTGAACGTGGAGGGAAACGAGGAAAAGAGGTTTCTTCGGCCAAGCATCGTGTGCATACCTTTTTTTGTCGACATAACATAACATCTATGCTGCCTATTTGTTATTCTTCCGCGCAGCGCCGACGGCTATTCGTACGTGAACTCATCGGAAGGGGAGGCCGTCTATCAGCTGGTGTCCGCTTTCGATCAGCGATCGGACGTGGGAGACGTCAAAGACATAGGCGTCATCACTCCGTATAACGGACAAGTCAAGTTTCTCTTCGATCTCTTCTCCAGGCGCGGAGGTAACAAACAAACAAACAAACAAACAAACAAACAATTACCCTTTCCCGTTCAAGCCGCATGCTACAGTATTAATACTGAACGTTGGGCAACAATATGAAAAGGAATGAACAAAGGAGATAAGTGGCACAAGCTGAACATCAACTCAGTCGACGGCTATCAAGGCCGCGAAAAGGAAGTCATCATATTTTCAGCCGTGCGTAGCAACCACCGCGGCGACGTTGGTTTCCTACGCGACTGGCGCCGGTAAAAAAAAATTCCTTTTCCTGGGTTTTCCCATTCCACCCCCCGAGTATGGCTAATGACGCGGCTACACTGAAATCACGCAAACTATGCAGACTTAATGTGGCGCTGACTCGCGCGAGACGCGGACTGATCGTGGTGGGTAACCGGAAGACGTTACAATGCGACGACCATTGGGCGAATTGGCTGAACTGGATCGAAAGCAACCGATTGGCTACAAATGTTGGGAACATACTTGGCAGATCCTCCAATGGGCAGCAAGGCGATTACGACTCGGCGAACCATAACGAGAACGACAGCGAACGCGAGAGGCTGGAAAGGGAGAAGAGGGAAGCGAGGCTGAGGGAAGAGGAGAGGCTGGAACGAGAGCGAATCGAGCGACGAAAGCGCGAACGCAAGGCAGAGCGCAAGGCCGCCGCCGAGGAAGAGCGAAAGCGAGTCGAAAGCGAACGTGCAGAAGAGCGAAGAAGGGAGGAAGAGAGAGAACGAAAACGCAAAGAGGAGGAAGCAGAACGGAAGAAGGCTGAAAAAAGAGAGTTGAAGGAAAAGGAACGATTAGAGAAAAAGGAAAGAAAGGAACGAAAGCGAAAGGCAAAAACAGAAGAAGAACGACGGGCCAAGGAAGCCAAGGAACGCGAAGAAGCAGAAGAACGAAAGAGGAAAGAAGAGGAAGAAAGAAAACGGCGAGAGGAGGAGGAGGAGGAGGAGGAGGAGCGACGAATCCAAGAGGCCAAGGCACGCGAAGAAGAAGTGCGAAAGGCCAAGGAAGCCAAGGAACGCGAAGAAGAAGAAGAAGAAGAACGAAAGAGGAGAGAAGAGGAAGAAAGAAAACGGCGAGAAGAGGAGGAGGAGGAGGAGCGAATCGCGCAGGAGGAGGCAGCGAAGCTCTACGACGAGGTACGGCGGAAGATGGAGAAGGAGATCGCCGACAAGTTGAAGAGGCAGCAGCTTGATGTGGCTTCAGTCAATGAGGATGACGACGCGGATGAGGCCTACGGCCAATTACCGATGGACACGTCAGCTTCATCGATCGACGAATCAAGTCGCATGGAAATCGAGGAAACGCCGGAGGCGAAGGAGAAGGAAGAAAGCGAAGCGGATGAGGATAGTGAGGAGAACGACTACCTGCCGGTCGTCACGATTGGCGGGAAAAAGCGCAAGCGCGCCTGGCGGAGCGAGGGGGCGAGCGACAACGAAAACGAAAGCGAAAGCGAAGCGTCGCGATTCGCGACGAGGGATGAGTCGCTATTCGCGGAGGACAGGGCGACGCGGCTTCTGCACCTTCAGCGCGCGCGCTGGGAGCAGCTGCAGGAGGAGAAGCGGAGGCGGCGGCGGGCGGAAGAGGAGGCGCTTCGAATGCAGGAGGAAGCACACTCGCCCGCCCAGCAGGGGAAGGAAACGCAGAGGAAGGAGCGCGTGCCGGGGCTCGTTGAGGTGGTCGTCCTCTCCGACAGCGAAGACGACGCTGAGAGTCGCCGACAAAGGGGGGAAGAGGACAAACAGGCCACAGAAGAAAAGGAAAATGAGCGGAAAAGGGTCAAAGAGGAGGCCCAAACGGTGGAAATGAGAGATGAGCTTTCCATGGATGCGGAGGAAGAGACTGTGCCGGAGGCGGAGGAGGAGGTAGAAGAAGAAGGAGAAGAAGTAGTGAAGGCTGAAAAAGAGGCGGAGGAAGAAGAGGGGGACGGAGGAGACGTGAACGAATGGAGAGTTGTGTTGAGGAGTGAAGGAGACGGCACGGTAGAGGATCTGGAAAAATCCAGCAGGGAAAAACAGAGGACCGAATCAACATCGATGGAGGCCGACACCGGTGAGACCGCCGACGGCGAAAAGCAGCAGGGGCAGCAGCAGCAGAATCCGTGGGTCAAGTGGCCGTTGCTGGAGGATATCAGCGCGCTGGACATCAGCGTCAACCCGGATAAGGACGAAGACGCTCCTGCGTTGAAAGCCGATCGGCCGCGCAAGATTCGAAAGATAGTGGAAAGCGAAGACGAAAAAGAAGGGGGAGAGGAAGAGGAAGGAATTGAGGAAGACGAGGAGATCGCGGACGAGGAGCACAAACAGACAACGGCAGAGCAGCGGGAGACGACAAAGGAGGCTACATATGACGAAAGCGAACACCGCCAGGAGCGAGAGAAGGCAGAGGAAGAAGCGGAACGAGCAAGCGAACAGTTCAAAGAGAGGGAAAAGGGTAAATCAGATGAAGATAAGGAGAAAGAAGAAGAAGAAGATATTGAACCATCCATGCCTCGCAAGGAGAGGGAAAACCAAGGAAGCATTATGGCTGGCGATATGCCTACGGAAGATGTAGAGGACAAGGAGGAAGCGCAAGACGAGGCAGAGGAGGAACACCCTGGTAGTCGAGGCAACGACAAGTCGAGCGAGATACCTGAGGTGCACCATTACGATCACGCGGAGGACTCTGTGTTTGAACCGCTGGACGAGGTCAGCAACAGCGGCCATAAACAGTTCATCTTCTGAAAATGAAAGTCTCCGTTTGCTTTTGCCATGTCGGGCAGGGAAATGTCCCACTCATTTCATTTTTTTCTCAGAAGGGCGAAAATGAAGCCGTCCCTTTTCGGTTACTTCTTCGTGCGGTAATTTAACAATACATAAACCCCGCCTGCGTCCTGCGCATCGACACAGGGATGGCGTACATCTACGTAGAGGAAAGTGATCTGACTTGGGCGGCTCAGCAAGGCCTTATCCAAAGCAACGAGGTAGACTCCTTGTGGCCTGCTTTGGTGAAACGGGCTGAGGGGAGGAGTGGCATAAGCCTCGCCCAAGTGAGCTTCTATGCGGGTTCGCTCATTATCATTGGAGCGCTTACCTGGTTCATGACGGTGGCCTGGTCCACGTCGGCACTGTTCTTCTTGGCGTTGGCCTACGTTGCTTTGTTCGGAGGCGCTGGCTTGAAGCTCTGGTATGATGGTGTGCAGTGGGGCATACCTCAGGTGGTGGGCGGCTTGTTCGTCACCGTCGCAGTGTCAGTAGCACCCGTGGCCACCTTTGCCGCACAGCGCTACTTCAACGAGTGGCCCATCAGTGACGGTCTCTTCGTCGAGCTCACAGCCATCGTGGGCGGCTCTATCGCTCTGTACTTCGTGCATTTCCCCTTCCTTACGGCTCCCATCTCGGTTGGCCTCTTCTTCATGGCCAATTTCGATCTCGCCCAAGCGATTTGGGCGGACCCTTCGAACTTCGGGATGGCCATAATCACCTTCGTCTTTGGTATTGCCATGAACCTGGTTGCCTTCTTTGTCGATAGGCAGAAGCTCAAGCAGGACTACGGTTTCTGGCTGTACCTCTTTGGTTCCATGGCCAGCTTCGGTGGCATCTCCTTCCTTTTCTTCCAGGATGAAAACGAACTGGGCCCTTACAACTGCTTCTACGTTGTCTTTGCCATCCTCTACCTTGTACGTCCCCCCCCCCAAATCTTGGTGACGCAACTGTCGCTTATTGCCCGTCGTCACGTCCCCTAGGTTTGTGCCTCACTTGTCAACCGCCAGACCCTGGTCGTGTTCGGTGCCCTGGGCATCACCATCTACCTCTTCTGGATAACCAACAACCTATTCTGGGACTCGTGGGCCTATCCCTTCGCCCTCACTGCTGTCGGCCTGCTTGTCATCTTCATTGGTGTACAGCTTCAGAAATACCTTTCAAACAGTACGTCTTTCAAGTAAGAGTCTCTGTAAGTGTATGTTTAACTCTTCGGGCCTTATCTGTAGAGGATGAAAGCGCTGCTGTTGCCACTGCTGAAAAGGACTCTGAGGCCGAACCTCAGGCCTACCAGCCGGTGCCCGTGCACGAGATGCCCTTCATGCACGCTCCCATGCATGCCCCCATGCACTTCCCCGTACACCAGCAGCAGCAGCAGCAGCCCGTCTTCTTTATGCCGCCTGGTTTCGCCCCTCCTGCCGCGACTGTGGCTCCCAAGGCAGCGTACAATGTGTAATGTGTTGCACGTCTGCAGACCCTCTCTAACACCGCGCGCTGAGTGTATAATTACATCACTTTCTAAACGCAGCCGTTTGTATTTTTGTTTGTTTTTGGTCACTTTTAACACGGCTTTGTTTGCGATCACTTAAATCTCTATTGGTTCTGTGGTGTGACTAGCCATCCGAAAATAGTGCCTGGAGAATATGCAAGATAACAGTTCTGGCACCCAATTCTCTATTTCCATCACATAATGTTTTGGCGCCAAAACAAAAACCGGCACCAAATTTCTAGGCAGGGATTCCGTGTCGGGAATGGATTCGCAAATTATTCCGGTCGCACCGACCACAACTAATACCCGTGCTCGGCGAAGCTCTGGGTTATGCCAGATCAAACGAAAGGAACCACACACCTAGAATTCTTTGCCTTGCTTGGCTTGCTCATTAGAGGCAGAATGGGGATCTTAAGCCTTGTCTCCATCTTCTTGGTTGGTTTCCTGGTGGGCCTGACGGGTGTGCTGGGCCTCGTCGTTGTCCTCTTCGTTTTGCCCCTCCCCTCCAAAAAGGGTGACGCCACAGCAGCCACTTCTACTTCTCCAGCTACAGGCTCGCTCTCCTCTCTTGACAGCACGTCAACTACTTCCTTACCATCTCTTCCGATTGGTGGCTCAATTGGAGCGATTGTGTCTGGGCCAGGTTGATCTTCGGCTCTCCTCTACTATAAAAATTATATTAATATTTATTTGTATTTTTAATATTTTATTTTCTTTTTTTAAAACAATAACAAAATTATTTCGACAGGCCTGGACCCGACTTTCCCGGACGTGCGGGCGAGCGTTCACCCTTTCCCCGAGGAGATCGATGTTGCCGTGGAACAGACGCAGCCGTCGTCCGTGCCCGTCAACCAATACGTGCAGTCCATTATGGCCGCCGCCACCCGTCGCGCCGGCTCCGCCCAATCACGGCGACGGCCGTCCTTTGGTTCGCTCTCCAGCCGATCCCTCTTGCTCGCCGCCGCTTCGGGTCGTAGCTTAACTCGTGGAACGTCAAAAAACAATTCAGGGGTACAGAATTTTTTTAAATTTTGGTTAAAAACATATTAACCCATTTAATTCACTAATAACAATGGAATCATTTTCATAGCATTTGGAACGAGCTTCATCGAGATCGCTCTCCGAATATTATTCCACAAATTCTGAAGGTACGAGATACCTACTCTCCTTGCAACAATAATCATTGATATAACAGAAATCAGTACAAGACCTTAATTTTGTCTCTTTTGCCACTAGACGGCTTCGCCCCAATCGCAGAAGATCCAATGGATTTTCGCTATACGTTACATGTTAAAGTCGAATCCGCACACGGCCTCGTCGGCGCTAATAAAAACGGTATATATCCTATTGCTTCTCTTTGTTTTTTTCTTGCCATAAATCGCGGCATGTGTGTCAAATCCAATGAGTTGTTGCTGAAAATTCGCAGGTTTATCCGATCCATATTGCAAGGTGCGAATCGGCGCGCAGCGAGTCAAGACACGGTTGGATTTACCTCACTTTTGATTGGTGAAAAATATTTTAACAAATTTCTCCGAAATCTCAGATGGGTGCCGCATAGCATCGATCCGGTGTGGAATGAATCGTTTTCGCTGAACGTGAATGATCCCGAAGAGGAAACATTGCTTCTCGAAGTTTTCGACCACGAGAAAGTCGGAACGAACAAAACGCTTGTAATTCTATTTTCGACTATTCTTTCCCCACAATATTTCTTCTTTTTTTTTTTTTACATAACTTTACTTCTTCCATTTTGGCAGGGTTCGGCAATCGTTTCACTGAAATGTCTGGTTCGAGGCAACGTCGTGACACAAACGGTAAAACTCAGTGGAATTGCCAAGCGAACGCAAATGCCCGATGTTCCCGCCACAGGTATAGATTATTTCGTATATTAATATTCATTTATTATAATATCCCTATATATATATTCTATATTTATTCATTTTTTCCATATTTCATCAGGCTCGGTAACGATTCGTATGGTATTATCGGATCCGTCGGCGCAAATCGACCTTTCCAGCGGCGAAAGCGCAGTGAAGAAATCAAAGCTGCTGAAGAAACTCGACCGCAAGGAAGAAAGGGAGAAAATGAGGGAACTCAAGGAAGTGAGGGAAAAACAAAAGGAAATAGAGAAAGAGCGGGAAAGAAAATCCAGGGAGTTCAAGCGAGACTCGGCGAGTTCTCTCTCATCTCAAAATATCCCATGTAAGAAAATTCTCCCTTGTTTTGTATTTTTCCTGTTTTTCCTGTGGTAATTTATCATTTGTTATTTGTAATTTTATTATTTTGTTATTTTTGTTGTTGAAAAATTTTCTTCACAGACGGAGGCAACAACATCGATCTTTTGCCTTATCAGGACATGAATCAGGTATTTACATTGTTTTTTTTAAAAAAAAACACACACACACAATAGTAGTGATAACTTTATTATGTAATATTTTTCCTAAATTTTTGAGAAATATTATAGGAGCCAATCAAAGAGGGCATGTTGGAGTTGAAGGCACTCGGAATATGGCACAAGCGATGGTTTGTTCTCTACGAGAACGGAATTCTTGCGTATTACAAACCTCATAAAGTACCTATTTAATTCAATTATTTATTTGTATTTATAAATAAACCAATACGAAAAAAAAAACCAAACATGTATGAATCATTGTTTGCGTGTTATGGATTATCTGCAATTACGACAGAAGACATCGTCGTTGGGTGATTGCTTTGGCATGCTTGTGTTGGCCAAGTGCCATGTAACCGTTTCACGGGAGAATCGTAAACACGAGGTATTCATTCTTCGCTTTTCTTCGCCTTCTTCATCTGATGAGCGTGCTCGTCCTCGCCTCACTCGTTCTTGTTTTTCTCCTTGCCGGCAAGGAGCGCATCCTCATCGCGCACGCGGAAAAGAGACCCATCTTCAGCACTCATTCGCTGACGGGAAGGAAACTGAAGTCGGCTTTGGCGCACCACCGCGGCAAGGCGCACGAGTGCCTGCTGCGGGTGACCTCCGGCGAGGACACGCAGCGCTGGCTCGAAGCCCTCCGCTTCGCCGCCAAAGTACAGTACGGGGTACGTTTTACATTTTTTCTGAATTCCGAACATTTCTTATAAAATATGTGTGGAATGTTGTAGGGTGCGGGTTCGAGGAGGCCGTCGGTGTCGGCCGAGGAGGGCGAGTCGTCCGTGGTCGATGTGGTGACCACCATCGTTCGGGACGACCTGAGCTACGACGACGCAGACCGAAGACTGCCTGAAGAGAACGACGATACGATAGACGGTGAGGTGGAGGAAGGAGAAGGGGAAGAAGGAGGAGAAGGAGAAGGAGATGAGGAGGACGATGCCCTCCTCGACCGCTCGGATGATGCGAAAGAGGACCAGCGGGCCGGGCGTGATGACGTCAGCCCCAGGTTGTTCCCTGGCAACCACGTTACATCGCAACGGGGCAGCACGGCAACCAGCCCACGAGGAGTCAGCCAACCAACCCTGCCCAACCAACAGCCCGCTCGCATCGTCTCCTTTTCCGAACACGTACGCCGAGAATGGCCTCCGCTCTATGTGGCATTCGAAAAATGCCACTTATTTTCTTTAGAATTTCTCCAAACAAACAATTCATTGTACTGTCGACAGAACAAGGCCAAGGAAGCGAAACCCGACTTGGCGACGGCCACAGCGATCAGCGACTCGGCCGTGGACGTGTTGAAGGCCTCTGGCGGTCGACGAGCGCAGGAGGGCGTGCTGAAAATGAATACGAAGTACATAGGAAATTTCGCGGAATTACAATGCATGTACCGTGCCTCTGACTCGCACTTCCGTCCAATAGGAAAGGCTGGAAGAAGTACTCGTTCGTGCTCTACACCAATGGCCATCTTGCCTATTACAGCCCCGAATTTGTACGATACCGCTTAACACTATTTTATATTTATATATTTATATATATATATATGTAGGAGGAAGCGATGGGAGTGATATCGCTTCGCAACTGCCAATTGGACACCGAACCAATGACGTGCGGCGATTCAGTGCCGGGCCAATCCAAGCTATGCTTTGAATTTCAGATCGTCAATCCGGCCAAGGAGCGCATCTTCGTCGGCGCGCAGCCCTCCCTTGGCCTCCTCACCGTCCACACCAAGGTTTTCTTTTCTTTTCTTTTCTTTTCTTTTCCTTCTTTATGAAAATTAAGAAATCGAATAAATGATATTTAGATTGTATATTTAAAAAAAAAAAAAATAAAAAATAGTCGGGTATAAAGGCAGGCAAGGCGGCGCGAGAGGCCGAAGAGGAGATTCTCCAATCGGATCGCTGCCAGTTTCGGGTCAAAACCGGTCGCCTATTGGTAGAATGGACTTCCGCGATTCGCGACGAAATCATTCTTCTTACGGTACATTTTCATTTTCACAATCGGTTAAAATTCGGTAATAATATATTTAATATATATTTAAACGCATCGATAAGGCAAGAGAGCAATTGATTGGATTGGACGCATTCGGTGGAAAAGAGGAGAAAATCGACGATGATTTCCTGGGCTATGCCAATCTCATGGTTGGACGCATATTTGAGGTATGCAAATGAATTTTATCGAATTATTGCAATATTAAAATTTTTCTCCATACTATAATAATATGAAATTCATTTCAATATGATTTTTTATTTTATTTTACAGGAAATGCGATTGTCTGATGCGTTCAAAAAATTTGTCCTCGAGAAAGTGAAGCGCAGGCTCGCCCCATTGACGCTTCCCTCAATTCTCGTACGAAGAAACTAAGTATTCCTATATATAGGTTTATTGATATATAATATAAAGGTAATATATCTATTATTTAAAATAAATGCAGGCGCCTTTGCGTATGGAAATAGATATGGGCGGGCCAATGGGTCCGTTGGGAAAAGGCGCGCGCTTCACGCATCTCGGCAACCAATATGTACTTACAAATATATTCTAACCAATCCCACGAACCAACCAACCAACCAACCAACCAACCCCAATCACTTTTTAGTTTGGGAATATATAAGTTTCGACGAAAGATACTGACACAAACAGTTACACTATTTGGGCAGTTATTGGAAATGGATATCGATTACGGCGCAAACGGAATGAATATTACGTTCGAGACCGCAATTGTTACGCGTCTTGGAAACATTCCTATACGCGTGCGCGTTGAAGTCCTTTCCGTGCAAGGCCAGGTAATAAAAATATAAAAATACAAAAATACAAAAATACAAAAATACAAAAATACAAAAAAAAATATTTATTAAAAATATAAAGCATATGCAAATAACCAAGCAACAAAACACACAGTTATGTGTTTACGCTGGCGAGGAAAGACATACGCCGATATTTATTTGTTTTAAGTCACGTCCTGTGATCCGATTGGACGTTCGGGTGTTGATCGGTCGCGCTTTGCGACTCGATTGGCTGCCTCATTTCCAGCGCGCCGTCTCATTGGCCGTAGAAAAGGCCATCGAGACAAAGCTGGTCTATCCGGCGCGCATGCAGTGTTTCGTTCCTTTTCCCGGGCGTAAGCTCGATGTCGACTTGGTTGCCCCTGTGCCCCCATTGGCTGTCGCGGAGTCTCCCGCGTCGACCAATCAAGAAAAATCCCTAAGTGGTCCGAAGCAGAACCAAAAGAAGAAGAAAAATAAGAAGGAATGGGACATCTACACCTATCTCGACCCGAAGAAGAACCAGAAGAAGATCAAAGTCGTGGCGCGGTTCATAGACGAGGTCCTCAACAAGGCCAACTACTCGCGTAAGTCAAATATCCTTCTTTTTTTTTCTTTTTTTCTTTTTTTTTCATATGAAGGGAAAAGGGAGGGGCTTACTGAGAACGTGTCCCTCCTCTCCGATTGTGATTTTTGAAGGCATCGATGCGTTCTTCTGTGAAGATTGTATCCTCTCGAACGGATCAGGGAGCGCGATCGATCCCTGCACGAAAGGCCTGGGGCTCACCGCAGTCCACGAGCTGGTCTCCTTTATTCACCAATCCTATCCCGGCATTACGTACTGACGACATGCCTTCCCTCTGGGCCACATCGCTGTTCGCTGATCGCCTTTGCCTATCCACAAACACACGCAGGTTTTACATCGAGTGCGTGCTTGTCGACGAGAACAGGGTGCTCTGCCAATTGAAGGCGCGAAGCGCGGCCAAACCGCCGGAGGTCGCCCTGCTGCAGGGCTTCTTCATAATACACGTCGTGCAGAAGCGAATCGTGCAGCTGCAGCACTATTGGTCCCTGTCCGCGATCGCACGGCATCACCAGCGAGTCCCCGCAACTGCCCCATAAAAATAATAATATTAAGAATTCATTTTTTTTTGCTTGAAAGAAACTTTTATTTGCATTTTAACTTTTTTTTCCCATTTTCTTTATTTGAAAATAAACAAACAAATAAATAAGAATGTACAGCATGGAAGAAGAGAAGAGAAGAGAGGGGAAGAGTAGTGTTCTCAGCGGCGAAACAGGGCCTCGAGAACAAGGCGGTAGACATAGACGAGGGCGTGGGGTGGCCGCAGGGACGAAGAAGCGGCGTAGACGTAGGGAATGGGATACACGAGATCGTCCGTGTTGTAGGGCTCCGGCGCCACGATCTTCACCTGGCCCACATCCCCGCTGGCCGGAGGCAATACCTTCGACCAATGTTCAATTGCAATTAAGGTTGCAGTGTAACCCGGTCAGCCTACGAATTCATCAGACAAAACGGGAGCGCCTGGTCGAGTACCTGAGTGATGACCATGGGCTTGGCGATGTTGCTGCCGGCTGAGTCGAAGTTGACAGGCCCGTAGAAGGTGTGCATGGTATTCAATGCATGCAGGGCCGCGCCCACCTGGCTCTGGTTTCTGGGGTCATCCGCCGCTCCGAGGCCCAATTGGAGCACATAGCCTGTGCACGTGGTTCCATGAGAAGCGTGGAGAAAGACGGACTTCAACAAGAGCAAGGCCAACCGGCTGCGGAGGACTGGGCCGCAGTAAAGGAGACGTCCTCACCGAACCGCTTCGTGAAACTGCGTGCGTAATCCGAGGCCGAACCGAACACGGGATCCGAATAGCCTTACAAGAGCAAGGACAAAAGGAATTACGTCTTTGTCTTCTTCTTCTTCTGTCTTCTGTCTTCCTCTTTGTGTAGTCTTGCAATGGTAGAGAGGGGACAAGTACTGAGCGAGGGCTGCCATTGGGATGGGCCTAGCAGATACCAGGCGTCCTTCTTCATGGTTTCGACGAAGGTCGGCTCGCTCGGAGCGCTGGTCATGAAGAAGGCCCGCGGTCGGTAGCCAATGGCTCTGGTCGCGTTCACGAGCGTCTGTACGTGTAGCACCCAAGTAGAGGGGTGAAAGAGAGATAGGAGAGCTCAACACTTGACAAAGGAGGGGAAGGGCAAAGGCACGAAGAAAGGCCAAGCATACATCGGCATCGCGCAACAGGACGAAGGCGAAGAACATGTCGGGGTCCGCTGCCTGTATGGCTCGCATGAGCTGCATGGCGGTAGTGGCGTTCAGCGTTCCCTATTTTGGGGGTTTTTTTGGGGGGGGAGGGAAGGAGAACGTGTGAGTGTGTTGCTGCGCTTTGTAAACAGCAAGCGCGGGCACCTCTTTGAAGGTCAGAACGGAGGACGAGTCGAGCTCAGCTCCCGCGGCGGCCAACGTGGTAATCGCTCCCTGTGCAACGCTGGTCGTGAAGGCCGAGTCCGAGTAGAGCATCGCAGCGACCTTGGCACCTTGCAGTCGCAGATAGAACACAGCTGGATCGCAGTAGTGGTACGCAGACGTACCTGTGAAGAAGTCGAGGGAGGAGGAGGAGGAGGAGGATCAATTCGCAGGCATGATTCAAGAGGGCAGGGTAAGCCCAACCAATGCCGAAGATGAGAGGGTAGCCATGGTTGTAGATCTCCTCTGCTTGCGCGTTCGCAAACAGGATGAGGCGCTCGTTGGCGTGCGCAACGGCATTGGCCTCTTCGGTGAGACTGGTACCGTCTGTTGCAAGTGGAAAAGTGTTAGTGCACATGAGAGCCCAAAGACGTGGGGAGAGACTACAAGGCCCGAGCAGGTAGTCCGTGTTGTTGAGCAGTTGCTCGTAGAAATAAGCAGTGTTGTTGGCCAGAGCACGATCGTCATATGCGACAAGCTGAACCTTGAATGAGCCCGCTCTGTTCAGTGGCAAACGCCAGTGTCAGTCCTTGTAAGTTGTGCGCTGTCCCTACAAATGAAGATTTACTTAGTTATTATGCCGGTCGTGCCGTTGTTGATAGTCTCCGCCCAGAGGATGTAGCCGTTCTTCATTGCCAGACCTTCCACAGCGAGCAAGGAGCCCTCGCCGGGGTATGTGAACCCAAACGTCAAGCAAGTCGAGCCATCGGCGTTTGGGCACGCCACCAACACTTCAGGGTCGGCATTAGTCAGTGGGCTAGCCAGCAACATAACCAGCACAGCAAGGGCAACAACGCGTGAGACAATCTGAGCACTCATCATCCTTTCCAGGCAGAAGGAAGAGAGCAGAGTATTTTCCTTGTGTTTTCTGTTATATTTTACTGGCAATGGTAGTAAACGGCTGATTGTCTCTGTACTTTGCGACATGTCTGTGCCTTTGCCTCTTGCTTCTTCAGTGCCGTTGCAAGCCAGGTTGTGTCTTCACACCAGCAGGACTGTAGCCGGACTGACCGGCGGGGCGGTTGGCCGGTTTCTTCTGACCCTGTACCATACAACCCACCGATCGTCGTTGCCGTATGTTAGTGATCATATGAAGGGTGTTTGAGGCAGTGTACCGTTATTGGGTCGATGACAAACCCGCGACCCTCATCCAGTGTTACCGAACCAAGAACCTTTGGTTGGTTCTGATAGTCCTGTGCAAGCTTCTGTTTGAGTTCCTTGGTTTTATCAATGGTCTGTCTGGAGCCTAGAGAGAAGAAGAAAGGTTAAGAGACGTTTGTGAATTGGGGGAGGGGGGGTTGGCTAACCAACAGACTGGTTGTAACATTTCTGGTGGTAAATCCTGTTGTTCTCCTTCACCGGCTGCTCAAACTCCAGAATGGAGTTGTTGCAAAATGAACACCTACGTTTGGGTTAAAACTCGCCCTGAGCAGTATTGCGTCAAGATAAGTACCTTTGCATGTTGACCCAACGCAAGCTTCTTGCTTCAGCTTTCTCAAGCAACAGCCATAATCCCCCCCCCAAAAAAAAAGAAATGAAACAGTTGCAAGAAATAGTGAGAAATTGGTACAGTTGGTTGAATTCGAAAGCCAAAGAGCAGAAAAGAAGACAGGCATCAGGATCGCGGGCCAAACCATTTCATAAACAAGAGAAGAGGAAGCGATAAGGCCTCAGCTGTGTTATTACTGATCAGGGTTGGCCTCTTTCCACCCGCGGATGCCGCCAGCAAGGTTGGTCACCCGAAAGCCATTCTTGGCCAACACCATGCACGCAAATCCCGAGCGAGTGCCTGAACAGCCCAAAAACGGTCGCCAGAAACGTTAATAGTGGTCTTAAACCAAGGAAAGAAGAAAGATTGAGACGCACCAGAACGACAGTAGACAAGCAGGTTCTTGTCCTTGAGGCTCTGCATCTCCTCTGTGTTGACATCTCGCATCACTCGTCCTGTGCGTAGCGTCGTCAGTTGGAAAAATGTAGTTTACAATATATGATACGTGTGAGAGTGTAGATACCAAGAGTAATAGTCTTCGGGTTACCAATTACACCAGCGGCCCACTCGTCCGGCTCTCGAACATCCAACAGCTAGTAAAAACAACTGTTTTAGATTTATTTCGCATTTTTATTATTTATTCTTCTTTGGTATTTTGAGAGTGAGCGGTTGCCGTTGAGGGTTTGGTTACCAAATCAAACTCTGAAAGCCGACCCTTGGCATCGTTGGCCGGCAGCTCAGGCACAACGGGCGCTTGATTGTTGGTCGCAAAGAGACGGAAAGCCAGAGGGCGTCCCCGAGCTGCCAGATCCGGGGCATAAGAAAGAGATTAATCTCAGTGTTTGCAATTTGAAGGAAATACCCCCAGCTCTCAAAGCGTACCCGGAAGCTGTCGCGACAAGTTGAGGGCAAGGACAGAGGGGACGGAGCGCCGCATGCTGAAGGCCTTCTTGGAGTAATCAAAAAAGACAACAGCGAAACGGAACGTTGGTGTTCCTTTTGGAGTTTATTTTTTATTCTCCACTGATACAACAATTCCTTGACTATCCGCGCAACTTCTCCAATAGGGTGCCTCCTTTCTTCTTGGGTTGCTTTTCCTTCGGCGCGACCGAACTGGTCTTCTCCTTTTCCCTGGCTAGCTCAAGCTGCAGCATGGCCACCATCTCCTCCAGCTGTTTTACCTTGTAGACCAAATCCGCTTTCTCTTCCTCCTTCTCCTCTTCCTTTTCGTCATCTACTTCTCCCTCTTTCTTGTTCTCCTTCTCCTTCTCTTTCTCTTTCTCCTTTTTCTTCTTTTTCTTCCCGCCCTCCTCTTCTTCGGCTTCATCACGGCTGGCCGTCTTCTTCGCTTTCTTCTTTCCCTTCTTGGTCTTGGCTTCCTCCTTCTCCTCCTTTTCCTCCTGATCGTGCGACCCCAAAGCCGCCTTCGGCTTCGGCGGAAAAGCAGCTGACAGCCTTAACAGGACTGCAAAAATAGGCGAAAATTCACATTACAAATACAGCCATTTGAAATATTCGTATAAGGATATTTTAAAAATAATAATTCATATAATTATATGATAAACTCGAAAAATGTTAGATACCGAGGTCTCGCATATGCTCCATATCTTCGCGCTCATGCTTGTGCACGAGCCCAATGGCAGTATCGTTGAGTTCCAATATATATTCCTTCCCGTCAACCTTGCTGTGAACAAAATCCCTGATTTAAGGAGGAAAATGAACACGCACGAATATTTTCCCAAGGGAGCAATTCAACGAAAATGAAAAATAAAAAACATACAGTCCGCATATGTCAAGTCCGCCCCAAAGCTTTGCGCATTCATCAATCCATCGTTGATATCGCGGAGTCATCTCAATGTCCTGAGTAAATTATTTTGGCGTTGTTTGGTGTAGTTTAAAAAAAAAAAAAAANAAATCAGGGAAATTCGAGATAGATGGTTAGTAGTGATTGGAGTGTGTGCCTCGATCATGGACATGTTGCCAACATTCCCTTTCCAGTTCATCGACACGCGCTTGAATACACGATAATATGGCCCGATTTTCTGGATTCGGCCATCCCAGTCCCAGTCTATGAACGGCTATAATAATAATAAT
>CDFF01071909.1:29791-47314 GCA_000826265.1 Acanthamoeba culbertsoni
TAATAATAATAATAATAATAATAATGCATAATAATAATAATAATGCATAATAATAATAATAATGCATAATAATAATAATAATAATAATGCATAATAATAATGCATAATAATAATAATATAAACAACGTTAATGGTTCATCAGAAGAGCATTCGGGTTTCTATATAGAACTTCTACCTCGACTGTAACATAGTCGCCTTCATGAACGGGAGGAGGGGGGTCAAAGGTTATTGGTTGGCCAAAATATCATGAAATTTACATGAAAAATGAGTGAAAGTACCATGAAGGGCACAAATGGAACGGAAATCCGCGAACGCATCGCTATCGTTGAGCTTTGCTTTGCCATAGCCTTTCAAAGAAGGAAGAGAAGCGTTTGAGGAATGAACATGGCATGGCAAACGCAGGTTGTGACTGGGCAACTCGTAGCGTACCCGCGTGCGCGTGGCCGACCTTCCCCACAATAGGGAAATCCGGCGTGAAAAGCATTTCCCTGTAGTTCCCGTACAGGGTCTGATCGATCAGAGGGAAGTTATCTTTGCCCAACCTCCTGTTTTTTTTTTGTTCGTCAAACACTCACTTAAGAAAAAATATGGTTCGATGCTGAAGTACTTTTGTATCTTTCGCAGTTCCCCGAAAACCGTGGGTCTTTCAAGGCACATGTAGGCACTGAGGAGAGAATTGACGCTACCGAGTCCTGCATGGATGAGGGCAAAGAGTTTGTTGCGGCTATCTTGACCCTATAAAGGTCGGGGGGGGAAGCATTTCTCGCAAGCGTCAGCAGTAGCAACAGACAAGAGGCAAGCTAGCTTATTGGTCGAAGGGCTGGTGCCTTGATGCCGCGGGTGACGCTGCGCAGGAGGACAAAGTCCACATTTACAGTGCGGTCGGTTGTCTGTGGCGTGCCTGGTAACGGTTTGGCTGCCCGGCGAAGCGTTGCAATTACTCCTGAGTCGTGGTAAGATACTACACTGATATCGTCCCATTCGGCTTGCTCCACCTTCAAGTCTTCACCCTAGAGTGAAGTTAATGCCTTCCCCGAGAAAGACCAGTAGCATACCGGGAGGGAGCATACGTGAAGTTTGACGCCTTCAAATATCTCATACCAGTTAAGGTTGGACTGGCATTCGACAACGAGCAAAGTGCGCACCATCTGAGCGGAGGACAGCTACAGAACAGTCAACCCGCGAGCAAAGGAACCGAAAGAAAAGCGAAATAGCCGAACGACAAATAGCCACGTTCGATTGGCTACCTGAGTTCTACGGGGTTGTTCCAGGTCCTGGCCGCCTACGTGTACTTAGTCATGTGAGTTATGTCCCCAAAGCCCGGGACGTCCAGTTTTTCTTGGCTCGGTGGGTCCTCTGGCTCATTTTTCTTCCCGCCACACAGTAACACAGCATGTTGGTCCGCCGATCCACTGCCGCCACTGCTTCTGCCGCTAGGCGCACCTCGACCGTCACTGCCGGAGTTCTCCGACCTCTGGGCGCTTCAGTTGCGCTCACATCTAGCCGCAATTCCTCCACCAAGGTGCCTCAATCGATTTAATCTGCGCATGAGTGCAGTGAACTTACGTGTTGTTGGGAACCGACAGAGCAAGGCTCAGCAGCTGCGCGACATGCTCAACTCTAACCAGCTCGAGTTCATCATGGAGGCACACAACGGCCTGAGCGCTAAGATTGTTGAGGAAGCCGGCTTTAAGGGAATTTGGGGCTCTGGGCTCTCGATTTCTGCTCAGCTTGGTGTTCGCGACAGCAACGAAGCTTCTTACACTCAAGTCCTGGAGGTTCGTATCCATTCCTCCACTCATTGCTCCTTGGCTATTCGTCTAACGCTGAATTTTGTTCATCGCTCATGGTAGGTGCTGGAATTTATGAGCGATAACACTTCCATCCCCATCCTTCTTGATGGTGACACTGGCTACGGAAACTTCAACAATGCCAGGCGGCTCGTTCGGAAGCTCGAGCAGAGGGGCATCGCCGGAGTGTGCATTGAGGACAAGCTTTTCCCCAAGACCAACTCGCTTCTTGAGGGCGTGAGCCAACCCCTTGCCGATATTGACGAGTTCTGCGGCAAGATTCAGGCCTGCAAGGACGCTCAGAAGGATGACGCATTCTCTGGTACACTCGCCTTAAGATCGATTCAATTTTGCTTTGCTACCGCTTCAAATTCAACGATTGGAAATTTAAGTCTCAGTAATGAGCACTCGCTGGCAATCACACTTTGGTGCACAGGATGCACTCGGCAAAGGGATCTAAATTGACCCTTGCCGGGTAAGGCGTGATCGTGTACCCATTCAGGCTGCCTAGATCAAATCCCGGGTCGCGAAGGTCCCTTTAAGGGGGGTTGTTCCAGTAATGATCATCCCATAGGGCCTTCCTTCCTACACTTAATCTCTTTCTACTCTTCATGTTAGCATTATTATCATCATCATTATTATTATTGTGTATTCTAACAGTTTATTGACCATTGCAGTGGTGGCTCGCTGCGAGTCGTTCATTGCTGGCTGGGGTCTCGACCACATGCTGCAAAGGGCCGAGGCCTACTCCAAGGCCGGCGCTGACGCCATCCTGTGTCACTCCAAGCGCTCCGACCCCTCTGAGATCCAGTCCTTTATGAAGGCCTGGAAGGAGCGGGGCAACAAGACCCCTGTGGTGATCGTGCCCACCAAGTACTACACCACTCCCACCAAGGACTTCCAGGACTGGGGCGTCTCCCTCGTTATCTGGGCCAACCACAACCTCCGGTAGCGTTCACATTCCTTGCGTTCCACCTATTTTCCGAAGCCATTTCTTTGTAAGGAGAGCTCTGCTTAACGTAAGCTTGTTGATTACAATAGGGCGAGCGTGGCAGCCATGCAGCAAGTATCGAAGCAGATCTTCCAGGACCAGAGCCTAGTGAACGTCGAGGGCAAGATCGCTCCCGTCAATGAAGTATTCCGCCTCCAGAACAACGCCGAGCTGAAGGAGGCCGAGAAGAAGTACCTGCCTAAGAAAGGCAAGCAATAAGCAAGTGTCGAGTCTTCATGGTGCTCCATTTTGTGAGAGAACGGTTTAGTAGGCAAACGAGCACGAAGCGAGCGGTGGGAGGAGAGCCAACACAAGAACACGAGGACCTGATCGCTGCCCCGGTGTTGTTGTTACTGTGTTGGTAGCCGGCGGCTGGTCTGCGACACAGCTCACTGTACAGTGTACAAAAGGGAGCCAAAATAGAGACCGGAAGTTTGTGTGGATTCCCAAGTGTTTGTCATTCCTTTACGCGATAGGTGGAGCGGAGCGTGTTTTTTTTGTTGTGTATCGCGTAAAGCACATAATACGCACCAAATCGATCTGACTGCCCGCCGTGACCCATAAGCAGCTGTAATCTCAGGTGTTGAAGCGCATACACCGCAGATCACTTACACTCCCTTCCCTTCTGACTTATGGCGCATCTTCACGACGGTCTCTCTAATGGTACCAACACTCGACCGTACTAATTAGATTAGTCAGCACTGGTCACCTCGCATTACATCGGGGACAAATCTTTACGCTTGTTACAGAAACAAATACCATTTCCCGCATTTTCTTTTTTTCTTTTGGCTACTGTGCCTCCTTGTTCCTCTTTGCTCGCTACTTATTTCTCTCTCAAAATCTGAATGCAAAGCAAAGCACCTCAATTAACACACAGCTACATGCTGCAGGGCACAATGTCCGAAGCATGAACGAGGCTTATATTCTCGGAGTCGGTCGTGCCGTCCCACCTTACGAAGTACCCTCTAAAGAGTACCTCGAGTTTTGCATCAAATCCCTTCAGCTCGACAGCCAGCCTCGCGTCGTAGAAGCCCTTCGAAAGGTACTACGCTACCCTCCTCCGATTTCTGTCCGGTTGCATTGTAACACATTCCTAATACGCAGCTTGCGGAGCGTTCGGAGATCGATAAGCGGTATTTTTGCGCGGCAGATCCCGTGAAACCCAGAGAAGAGTGGAAGATTTTGCCTCAAGATTTTCCAAACTCAGTTCCTTCTATGACAGTTCGCAACAAGTACGGAAACCAGCCTTGATTGGCTCGAGTTTGAGATTCCTGGCATTGTTAACAGCTGTTTCCGTGCATGAATATGAATATCAACAGGGCATATTGTGAAGAAGCCCCCAAGCTGGCCATCCAGGCATGCAAGGATGCCGTGGAGGACTGGGGCGGAAATCCCGCCGAAATCACACACATTATTTCTGTGTCTTGCACTGGAGGTGAGGACCCTATCCGCATTTTCTCATTTACATATACGTTTCCCCCCTTTTTTTTTACCAAAATAATTGTTATTTTCATAATTATTACAAAAACTACGAATAATAATAATAATAATAAAACACATTATTTTTTTTTTTACAATTTTGTAGTGCAAGCGCCCGGCATAGAATTCTATGTGATGGAAGAGTTGGGGATTCCGAGAACGGCAGAGCGTTTGGGAATCAACATTATGGGATGTTTTGGCGCCTTCAGGGCTCTTTCCACGGCCAAGGCTCTTGGTACCATCCTTGACCCGCTATTCCTTACATCGGTCCTTTTTTGCTTGTATATTGTATATATATATTTATATACATATCCAATTAATCGTACTTATCTATCTATAGAGATTCCATACATAGTTGTGAAATATGGATATAACTAAGTTGACTCTCTATTAACCCAGCTAAGGAAGACCCACGGAACCGAATTCTCATCGTTTGTACAGAGCTGTGTTCTATCCATTTTCAAGGTGACTCTCTTTTATATATATATATTATTCACACATACTTACATAATATGGATGTTTCTGCCCTTTGCCCCCCCCTCCAATAAAACTTCCCTTGACATTCCTTTGGCTTTTCCGCTTCGTGCAGCTGAGCTGTGCCTGGAGACGTTTGTGGGCAATGCGCTGTTCGGCGATGGCTCGGGGTCGGTCGTGGTGGGCGCCCAGCCCGCCGAGAAGGAGAGGACCCTGTGGGCCATCGAAGGCACGGCCTCCCGCATCCTCGAGCACACACCACAGCTCATGACCTGGGAAGCCTCCGATCACGGTAACGCGCCCCGCTCTCTATTCTTCTTCTCTTCCGTCTCGGCCCCTTTTACGCCTCAACCCCCCCCCCTTTATATATATATACAGATATTAACTATCTTTGGTTTTGCGATTGTAGGCTTCTTGATGAAATTATCGCAGAAAATCCCCGAATCGCTCAAATCGCAGACTCCCGACTTTGCCAACCAGATATTGCAAGGGCGTTGCGAGTATTCCGAATGCGGATGGGCCATCCATCCGGTACGTCTCTCTCTGGAGGGTTTCATTACCATTTCCAAGTAACCTTATGTTTCACAAAAACATATAGGGCGGTAAGGCTATTCTTGTGGGAATTGAGGAGGCGCTGGGTCTGAAGAGATGGCAGACTCAGTGTTCATGGGACGTTCTCAAGAACTACGGCAATATGGTAGCCACGAACTTTACCTTCCTCCTCAACCCCCCATTTCTCCTTCCTCAAAGGTTGACGTCTATTCCCTCTTTTTTTTTTTAAAAAAAAAATCCCAACTCGAAGTCGAGCGCTACGTTCCTGTTCGTGCTGTACCAGCTCAAGAACAACAGACCTACCGAAGCCACGAAGCCGTGGGTCGTCGGCATGGGGTACCCGATCGCGCCTCCATGTTGCCTTTGTGTTGACGCCTCCTAAACGGGGGCTGCTCTGCTCACGCCTTTCATGCCTGTCCAGCTTCGGTCCTGGCTTGGCTCTCGAGGGAGTATTGCTTCGGTACACCGATGACGAAGGAGAGGGAGTCCCGCAGAAGAAGCGGGAGTAGTTGAGCAAGCCTTTTTTTTTTTTTGGTTAATTGTTAAATCCGAGTCTCGCTCGTCCTGTTCATGATCAATAGCAACAAGCGATCGCTTTGGCCGCGAACAAGGAAGATGAAGAAGTGGAACAGCCCGTTTTATTTAACTTTTTAAAAAAAAAAAACAAAACAAAAAAAGAACAAAAACAAAAGGAATCGATTCTAAGGTACCTTGAGTGTTCTGGCCTTGAAATGGCGAGGCATGGTTGAATCGAAAGGTCCAAATTACACTGAAAGGCACAACAGAGAATCGAATTGGAGATTCTACAGAATTCGGAAGGAGTCAGGCAATCTTGCGAGCGCAACGCTCAGCTCATTACTATGTTACGCGGTTATGTCGTCTTTCAATGGTCTATGCTCTCTCTCCCGCAGGAATATTATGAAACTATTCACAATAGAGTTTCATTGAATGGATGTGGATTGCGCTCCATTTGTACAATCGCAATGGGCAACTTCAGGCAGTAATCGCGGGACGACCAGCATGCGCGGGAGGAGACCTTGCCGTACTGGGAGTCCTCGTGGCCTCCACGGCCCACGAAAACTGTGTTCCCGGTCCCCTCCTGCGTTTTCTGTGCTGGGTAGTGGTTGAGGGGGGAGCAGGTTGGGTGGTGCGCGAAACAGCTGGAGGAGGTTCGTCCTCCTCAGTGATGGCAGGGGTAGTAGCAGAAGGCTGTACAGTTCTCATTTGGATGCTCGTGGGGCGACGTTCTTCCTTGATGATGGTGACCGAAGGAAGGTTTCCCATCGAGCGGAGAAGTAGAGGTGGAGGTTGTTGAAGAGGAGTATTTGCGGAGGACAATGTGTAGGAGGGACTTACGGGTTCCCAAGGAAGAAGTGGTAGACTAGAAGCGGTTTGTGTTTAGGGCGCCAAATCATAAATTTACTCCAGGGTAGTGGAGAGGAAAAAAACAGCTGCTGCCTTTCGTTGTTCTATCGAATTGTATCGATTGGAAGGCAGGCGGCTGTTCGATTCGTCTCGTGCGGGTGCGCGTGTGGGTGCGGATGTGTGCTGTGGGCGAGAAGCTGTGCTGCTGGGCTGAAGGGAAGCGGCGGTTGGAAAAGTGAGAACCAACCGTGGGGGCAAGTTTTCTTTCGGTTGGCGCGTGTCCATCATCGAATTTCAGCAAAGGGCATTCTAGAAATGTCTCGAGGAATTTTCCACTCTCGCAACTCCAGAAACTTCTCCGGCGCTTTTTTTTTCTGCGACCGAGGCTTTGCGATTCATGCCATCATTAAAATATGTGATGCTCCGGCAACGCAAGCGGTAGTAGGAGTTACTTCCATGGCCGCAAGTGGCGGAAGAAAACGCAAGAAACGGACGTATGCAGAGTATGCGCCAATTAGTTGTTGTGGACAGCGCTCACGAGGTGCGAAAAGGTTGCAAAACCCTCTCCCGTGTACACTGTGCGGGGACATGCTGGCGCCGCTGAGGAAACCCGTTGAAGGCTACCTCCTAAAACAGTCCGCCAAACCATCAAAGAGGACTAAGGAAGTGGGCTTGTTCAAGAAACTCTTCTTTCTCTTGGACCGGGAAGCGGACCTGTTGCTCTATTACTCCTCGCACACTGCCGTTTCCGGCGCACCCAAGGGATCTATTCCGTAAATAACCCCTCCTCGTCACCTTCTGAGCTGCTCCTCCCCCCGCCTCCTGCTCCATCTTTTCTCTTAAAGTTACAACTCCTCTATTTTTTCCTCTCACGCAGGCTCGTGGAAGTCGAGTTCGTTGAAGAGCTGGCGAGAGAGCGACCTGCACCCAACTTGCTACAGCAGGTAGAGAAAAGGGACAAGAAGGACAAGTCCGATGACTCCCACAAGTCTGCGGGCTGGCAGTGGCCGTTCGTAGTCCACACATCCACACAGGGCACTCACCTCATCCTTGCACCGACTGCCGAAGTCAGAGACTCCTGGGTCGTCAAGTGCGCATCCCCCTTGACTCATGACTCATGAGTCTGGCCCTTTAGGATCGCTTCCCAGATATTTATCTTAATATCTAATTTGTCGTCGACGATCTTATAAAATTATCGGGTTGATCAGATAATGTCATTCTTATCACTTTGTGGATCTCACGCTTTACCTTTCTGCTCTCCACCAATCAAGCTTGGGCGAGGCGATCTCTGAAGCGAAACTGCGCGAAAGAAAGCGCAGGTCAAAGAGCCAGAAATTCACATCTTCCCCCATCGCAGCCCGAGAACGGTGCTCTTCGCTTTCGTTTTCGTTCTTTTTACCTCTATTGATTCCCCCCCCCCCATCCTTGGCGATCCTTCAGGTCTGATTCTGAGGTGCAAGCTGACTTTTTGGATATTCTGGTGTTCGATTCGTATGTTCACGAACTTCGGAAGAAATCTCCCGGAAACGAATCGATTGTTAATAACAGGAGTCCTCCATTTGTATCACCGCATGCTATGGTATGGCCTTCGCCTACTCCTTCTTCTCTTGCAGCCTTGCCTGACGCACATTCCTTTCATTCCTGAAATATCCAGAGCACTCCCGAGAGGATCGCTTCGCCCGTCAGGAGTCCGCGTGCGGAGGAAAGCGCGAAGCCCAACACCGAAGCTAGTCTCGGAGCGGATGCGCCTTCGAGTCCCACCAGCAGCGATTGGGCAACTCTTCAAGAAATGCTTACGAAGCAGGGAGAGTTGGACCAATCAACAAATCTCGCCGAAAATATTCAAATTCCATTAAAAGAGAGACTGACGCACAGTCACGGCGGCGGTCTCCGGCCTGAAGCCTCTGTCCTCTGCCGAAGAGACCGGAGCGATGATGATCAAAAGGAAGCCGTCGATGCGCAGCGCAAGGGAGGGAGGTCACAGACCGTGTGGCGGAAGGAAGAGCGAAAGGGTTCGCCTTCTTCCGCCGGGTCGGACATTTTCGGGGTCAAACAACGAATTGGAGTGCGGGAACGGACTGTCGTCGCCAATGAGCGGCCGGCGGCGGCAGCGGAGGAGGAAGACGCGCGATCAGTAAAGGCGCCGTGGTCGAAGATACGGAAGTCGATAAGCGAGGAGACCATCGGAATGGTGAAACCCATGGGCGAAGAAGTGAAGGACGACGAGCGAAGAAACGGCGATGAAGGCGAGAAAAGAGAGGAAGAGAAGTCACCAAGGAAGGCCTCGGGTTCATCATCATCATCATCATCATCATCATCGTCGCCGTCGACCAAGAGGATTTACCACACGGTTCATCGGCCGGTGCGACGAGAAAAGGCGGATAGCCCGTTCGGTCTGAGCCTTCACCGGCGAAACCGTAGCATGGACCTGCAAGCGATGGTCAAGGCTTCGGTGGAAGCCGAGCCCCTCGACGGTACCCGCGAATCGGGTGACGCCATTGCCACCCTGACGACTGTGACAGTCGATGAAAAGTCACTTGAGGAGGTGAATGAGAAGACAGGGGAGGAAGAGGCGCCCCTCGGGGAGAAGGTAGAGCTACGGGAGCGAGCCCTGAAAAGGCCCTCGGTGATTCGTCCGCTGAACATATCGGAGTTACGGGACATACTCGACTCCGCCGAGCAGGGTAACCTGCCTTCGATCGAAGAGGAATTGCAATCCTCGGAGTTTTTCTCTCAGCTGCAGTATTTGCAGCGTCGCCTTTCCGTCATTTACCGTAGAATGAATGATATGGAAGGCGATTTGGTTGCACGACAGATTCCTGTCGACACGTCGACAGAAAACAATAGAACCAATGGGCCTATTTCGGCCTCCGAAGAGCTGTTAAGGAAAGTGGACCGGCAGGCCGTGCGGGACGACCAGGAGATGCTTCAGTCCGTCGTCCGGCGCGAAATGGCGTGTCGACATCTTCATACACTTGTCGACAATCCGCTCGACCACGACGTCCTCTTCCTCACCTCTCCCGGCGGAAAGGTTGGCCTTCTCTCTCTCCCTCTCTCTCTTCCTCAGTATTTGTTCCGCTAATTTCTTACATTTGTAAAATGTTGACAACAATATAGATGATCCATGGCCATAGGGCGATAATTCGAACCAGATGCGCCCTATTGGACAAATTGTTTAGTGAAGCGGTGAGCTCCGGAATGGACCCGAAGGGTCCCTACGTCATTCCTGACATAACTCGTGAGGCGCTTCTCGAAGTCTTTTCCCATCTCTACTCCGGCAGTTTCCACCTCACCTCCGAGAATGTTCAGGTTTGATCCCTGGAAAATAATAATATGTATATGTATATATATATATAAATATATGTAAAAAAATTTCAACACAGGAGGTGTACAAGGCATCAGCCACTCTCCAGGTACGCGACCTGAAGGTAGCCTGTCGTCATTTTGCCGCACGCTATGCTGTGCCGCTACCGCACCGTCCAACGTACGTTGCTTTTTGACATATATTATAATATATATATAAATAATATATATATATATATATAGAAGGAGAGAGAGAGCAACATCACACATAAGTGATGGATGTATTGCTAACGGACGAATTCCAACCGAAAACCCAACAAACAGGTCAGCGCCTTACCACCTGGCGAAGCGGCAGAGCGTGATGGACCTCTTTAAGCACGTCGACTTCGAAGAGGCCCATTTGGCCGCCGTCGGTGGTTCGCTGGACGGCGGCGCGTCTTTGTCTTTGTCTCTGTCTTCGTCTTCGTCTTCATCGCAGAAGCCTGAAGCCTGCGGCACGCCCGATGGCGATGGTGTGGCGGCGGCCAAGGAGGGAGGCAGCGGCCGAGCCAAGCGCTTATCGCAAGGCCTGTCCCGCGTCAAGAGCATACTCAACATTGTATCTCCGCGCGGCGGGTTGAACCAATCGGGCGAGGGGCAAACATCCACACCACACTAATTATAAAGAGAGAGAGCCGTACCGAAAGAGCCAAGACGTTGCTGAGCGGGAAGACATTTATTCTCTCGCTTCCATGATTCATAATGGGCCTGGTGCCCTGAGCGTCGAATGAACTTAGGGGCCTGTTAGGCGACAGCCGAAGTCCCACCGAAAAATAAAATAAAAATAAAAATGGTGGACTGAGATCACGGGCAACAAATTTCTGGCGGAATAACGGGGAAAAGTTGCCCTCCAATTTGGGTGGCTTTCTCATCATGGATGGGATCAGTAGACATTAGGGTTAGTAAATCACAAAAAGGTGCAGTTGCGGAAGACGCCTGCTGGTTTTTGACGACAGCTCTCGTCCGCCACCTTGCTTGGATCGCTCAACACCTTTAGTAATGATCGGTAGCCGCTGTGCCACAACTAGAACCATCTTATTGATCTCCCTTGCCTTGGCATGGGTCTCAGGTCTCTTCTTGATGACCCCTCATTGTCGCTGCATCCTGCCTCTCACCTTGTCTTCCATCCATTACAGATGGACAAACCACGGGACCCATGTCGGGTTCGAATGTTCCATCCGTGTCTCCCACGATGTTGGGGTCGCCAACCTCGTCACCTACTCTATCTGCTGTGGCATATGCGTTGCCTGCGGGATCTCCGAGTGCACCCGCAACGAGCATTCCATCTCCTTCACCCACCACAACCATTGATTCATCTGTTGTCGTTGTCCACTTCAACGCTTCAGGCCTTCAGGGCGACGATCATCTCGTTTCAATAGTGACAGACTTGGCGCGAGAACCCTACGTAGCCCAGATCACATTCGATCCACTATCGGAGCGACCTGTGAGCGGCGTCCTCGTGTTCCAGAGCATCGATGCCTTTAATGACTGGTATTCAAGTGTCAGGAGCGACTTCTTCGACACATTGGGTGATGGCGCGAACGTGACGATTGCGCTTCAAATCACCCGCGACGAACTGCTCCTTGATGCTGGGTCAGCTGTCAGGGAGGTTGAGGACCTCACAATCGAGTACGTAAACAGGGGCAACAATGCCGCCGGCGATGCCGACATCGACGCAGTCACCGTGGTCTGTACAGGGAATGCCGATTGCAACCCTAGCAACTGACATTGGCGAATCAAAATAAAAAGAAAGTAAGGTATGCGAACGATAAACGCGCCACTGGACCCGGTGATGATGAGAATGCATAATGTGATGTACCCACACTCACATGACTTGGATACCACAGGCTGCATCGTTTCATAGAAAAGAAAAAAAAACATTTATGCTTTAATGAGGAAAAACACACACACACACAGAGGTGCGGTTGTTAAGAGGCAGCAGGCTGTGTCTTGAGGCAATCGGCGTACTCCGGGTGTCGAGGGAGATAGTCGTCTCGCACGTACCAGCAAGAGGCCACAACCTTCACTTTGCCCTCCCGCTTTACAAGCTCCATTGCGCCCTGAGGAGTATGGAAAATTGTTCCAACATAAGGTCACTGTGAGTAGTCATCATCATCTATTGCACTTTCACACAGTTGTACCGTAACAACTTTGGCGGCCAGGCCCTGGCCTCGTTTCGAGGGAGGCGTATAGGTGTGGACGAAGTCCCACACCTTGCCGCCATCAAGCACAACATACTCGAGCAATGCTTGATCTGTCACGGACAGGACACTTAAGGAGCAGCCTCACTCAAACAGTACAGCAAGCACACACAATAATCACCTCCGTCATCAAAAGTAATTGCGAACTTATGTTCTTCGGGGAGGTGAACGACTTGGTGCTGCACGGTACTCGCCATCGGGCGCAAGAGCAATACTTTGTCGCTGGCGTGTGGCTGTTGAAGAAGGACACAACCACGGGTGCGAAGGAGGGAACTTGTTGGCTTTTTCCACATTTTGCATCATTTTTTCTTTGTTCTTTTAATTACCTGATATCAGCTGAGCGGCGACACTGCATCATGGAGGAGACCTACACGTATGCGGATGGTTGTGGAAACGTCTACACCGTGAGACGCGATGGTGTTGGTACGGTATCCTTGAACTACCGACCCATCACCCCTGAAGAGAGCTGCAGCGGAGAATATAGCGGAGGCGACCCTGTGCAACGTGTGCTGACCAAGGAAGAGGCCAACGCCTTTGTAGAGGGCTTTATGGCGCTCGTGAGAGACACGTCGCGTCACGCCCAAAGCAGAATGAAAGGCACGGGCTACTTTAAAGTGCAAGACGCCAGAGACAACGCTACCCAGGCCATAGTGCGCATGTCCGAGCTGAGGCAGTGGAACGACTTTCTTGAGAAGTTGAAGAAACAATGAGCAAAAGACCAGTGATACAAATGGATTTAGGCACAATAAAACCATTTACTGTAGTTACACGAATTGTAACAATTAATTACACGCGGTCATATGAGGCTTACTGTAGAACGCAACATGTTGCGTTCCATAACTGGTGTGGTGCGTGAATGCCGTCCTGTCCCAAGCCGTAGAAGTTACTTTCGCCTTCTTCATTTTTCCACGGGTTTATCTTCTTCTTGCTACCATTTTCCTCATCGAATCGCTCAACGACGTCGAAGTCATGCATGAAATAGCCTTCGGCCATTCCCTCATGAAACAACCTGGCAAAGTAATAAATGATAAGTTGAATAAATAAATAAATAAATAAATAAATAAATAATATCACAAAATTACGCACTTCTTTTGTTCTCTCTTACGCTCCTGTTCGCGCCACCTCTTGAGAAGTAATGCCTTGTGCCCATTGATAAATGACCTTCGCCAATTTTCGTCCTTGGGACAAATATTTTCATCAGAATATTCAAAGCATCCTCGTCCATCAAAATCAACAATAATAAAAGCTATACTATAGCGTTTAAATTTAATTTCTTATTGAAGGCTGGATATATACCTTGGCGTGAGCGTATCCCTTTTCTCGACACAGCCGTTCCCAAACGGGGAGAGATTGATAGGAAACGAGCTTAAAGCAGGCATTGGAAGTTAACGTCAGCGCGCCGAGTTCGTTCAGTGAAAGGTATCCCAGGACGCGGTGGCGGAGTGCCTCCGGTAACCCAAGCAGCAACCAGCCCCCCTCCATGGGGGCGCCCAATGATTTATTCTCGTCGACATTGTTCTTGATTGGTTCCTCGCGGATGTCGCAATAGATGATCATATTGTATCGTTCGCCGCCGGTGATGGTCTCCGTGGTCACTTCCGCCTCCGCTCTGTAAACCATCGCCCGTCCTATAGCGGTTGAAAGCAAACAAGATTAAAAAAAAAAAAAAGCGTGACGTGACTATTATTATTCATGAATGATTGTGATTCTAATATTCGTGTTAAATAATTGGAATAATAATAATAATAAAAAAATATATAATTGTGGTTTACCCGCAACTTGAGGAACGGAGAGGCGGGCGCCCGAATCGTCGTTGAGACTCAGATTGGCGCCGACGAAGTCGCGACCCAGGCATACATTTACAGCCAAGCCCTTCTCCGGCTTGTGGGGGAAGTGATCCGCTGGAGTGTGGGGAGGGGAATGAATTATTTTATTCATAATTCACAGAAACTTCACCAAAATCGTTGGAAATAATAAACAATAAAAAAATAAAAAATAATGTAAAATAAATATTGCAAAATAAATTCTTACCCATCCCGATGTCATCCATGGAATATGAAAAGATGAAGCAGGAGCGCGGGTGAAGTATGGCTCGATGGCCTCTCTGCGTCTCTGTCCGCGCAGAGATTACCGGCTCGATAGCCTGATTGGCCCGGAAAAAATAAAATAAAAATATACGTAAATTGTCTATACGAATTCGAAAATCAATTCCGACGAGGTACGCTACCTGCTTTACAAGGGCGTTCATGAAAGCGAAGGAACCAACGGAGTGGTTTAGCAAAACACCCTTTAACCCGGGCGTCGTCATTACATGTCTGTTTTTTGACGTTTTTCGAAAACCTGAGGGAAAAATTTAACTCAAGGCCTCTACAATTTTCATCAATAATCCCTTAAAAATAAATAATAAATAATAATAAATAATAATAAATAATAAATAATAAATAATAAATAATAAATAATAAATAATAATAATAATAAATATCAAAGAATAAAACACAATAAATTACCCCAATAGGCGCTAAAAATGCCACGTCGTTCTACGAGTTCGCTCCAGAAGGCCATCGCGTTGGATTCGCGCATGAACCGCTCGCAAAAGTCCAACGCGAGGAGATTGAAGGTCCCAACCCCCTCCCCTACTTCTCTGTATTCCACCGCCGAGAGCAAGTCCTCCGCGCCCCTGATCTCCTATCAAAAAGTGATGATGAGTGATGCGATAAATAATAATAACTATTACTCTAAATAAATAATTATTATCGATTTGTTTGCATAATACATATATATAAACAAAAAAAATAAACATGATTTTTTTTCCCCTAAAAAGAAAGTGAATAAAATAGAGGGGGCTCACCTTGGAGACAAGAGGGGCAAAGACGGGGGCGAGGGCTTGAGGGACTTTGGAGGAGAAGAGCAGCGTAGGATCGAGAGGGCGATAAGGGCCCACCTTGGAGATTAGATTGTAGCGAGTGACATCGAGCTTTCTCTGAAGCAGTTCTAGTTCGGCCTTCTCCTCGGCACGCTTCTCTTCCTCATAGGGGTAGAGCTCGTTCCAGGTAAGCTTGAGGATGAAGTTGTTGAGGGTAGATTCGAGCTCGTTCAGACGCTTGTCGAGTTCCACGGAGGGGATGATCAAAGAAGATGAGAGAACCTGCTTTCCGAAAGATGCAGGCCCTTGAGAAGAGGAGGAAGAGGACGAGGAGGAGTGACTGGAGGTCGTCTGAGGCTGCCCCGCTTCATCAGCGGACGCATCGGTTGTAAAAGACTGGTTGCTTGGCCCCTGTGAAGAAGTGTGTGGTGCAGCTGGCAGAAGGCTAGCCAGTCTGAGCCTCTCTTCATCTTCATCTTCCGGTCGTTGATCGTTCACCAGCTGGTCCAGTTCCTGCACCTGGCGCGAAAGCTCCTTCTTCCTTTCGAGGTAGGCTTGTTGCTCGGGCGTAGGCGCATAAGTCCAGAGGCTCGTCCACATGGTGTGCCGCTGTGCTGCTTAACTCTGTTGTGTACGGGGCAAACGTAGTTACACCTTAAGTATATGTCCGAGGAGGCATGATAGAAATGAAGACACTTAATTGCCAAAGACAATAGATCACATTCCAAGCTGTGAGGCCAGCATCAGCTCATAGGTTCCGAAAAGCATCTTCAGAATAGCTTTCTCTTATGTGAGTGTGATCATAGTAAGAAACCTATTGTTTTGGTCCTGCTGATTCTCTTCTGTACGACCTGTTACTTCACGATCGACCCTAGGAGGTTAAACATCCTCTGGGCACTACTTGCAAGAGTGCCATCTTTCCCTTTTTATCTCAGAACATCGGACATCCCTGGGACCCCTACACTTTATCAGCTGCAGCCTATGGAGCCCACCTTGAAGTTCTTCAGTGGGCTTGTGGTCATGTGGAGCACTGAGGGGAGATCTGGCTTCCCTGGGGTCGCGGATACCCTTGGGGCAAGATCACCATCAGCCCAAGTTCGAACGGGAAGAGTTGAACTGGGGTACCGCAACGAGGACGTACACCTACTGAGCAATAAATAGAATTAACTTTATCGATGAAATGCTACCATGACTAAGCGCAACTAGCAGAACAACATGTTAGCTTCATGGTTGTCTCCCAGCTATCGATAGCCTTTGCCGGTTGACTTGGTCAAATATTTTCTGTGACCAATTACCCCTTTATTAATAAAGCATCTCTGAAAGTGTGTTGCCTCGGTGCGTTGTTTGTCGTTTCCGACAGCCACATCGTGGTGGCTTGTCGCTTAGACTTATGCAGTCCCACGCTGACCTGCAAGACGGAGAGTCCTATTACAGCTCACTGGATGATATCCACCACCCTGGCCACTGTGAAGGAGGTCACAGGGCTCTCCAAGGGCCAGAAGTATTACGTACAGTTTAGGAACTTTGCGAAGAACCTTAAGGTCAAGACGGCAGCCAAGGTAACTCGGCTGCCAGCACATTAGACTCACTCTACCGAGGCATGAAAACTGACCGGCCAAGGCAGACAGCAAAGGATTCGTGGAATGAAAGTGAGTTGCTCAAGGGCCACGCATGGCAGGTGTACGTCTTTGAGAAGCACACGCTCAGCGACAAGAAGTAAAGCATGCCGGTCTCGATTCCAACCCTCACCCTACAGTCATTAACGGCTCCTCTCTTGGGGTGTGGTTCGAAGGCTGGGCAATCCGTTCTATATCTCCGAGAACACCGAGGAACTCCTGGAGCAGGGCTTCCCCAACAAGAACGCCCCCGTGACTGTCACCATGAGCAACGGCAGCGGAATCTCGGTCACTCTCGAGCTTAAGACCAACTGGGATTTAAGTTCGCGTCTCTCCTTCCCCATATGAGCATTATATAGAAAACTTTGGACTGATGGGATTTGAACAATTCGACCAATATTATTCCAGGTGACATGTATCTCTATGACAGCTGGGTCACCCATACTCATGAGTACAACGGTGGAAAGGTAACGTTCCAGCTGCCTCCGCATATGAGCAAGAACGGCGACCTCTATTCCGGCACCACGCGCAAGATGAGCACAAGGTCGGATGACCTCACCTTCTCCATCAAGGCGCTTGACCAGGTATGATGAACATCCTTTTGATGATATCATCTCTCTTCTAGCTGAGAAGCAGTGGATTCTTCCCTCTGTTAGGGTGACTGCGAACAAGACAGTTATCCAAGCAGGCTGGACGAGTTGGTCGATTCGTTGGAAGCCAAGGGAAAGAGGACCGGCGAGGCTACCATTGCAGGTGAGCTTCCATAGAAGATGCGATCTACAAATTAGCCACCCACAGGCGACGTCGGACAGGTAAACCGACTTGCTGGGTAACCATCGTGAAGGACGCG
>CDFF01071912.1:15471-26900 GCA_000826265.1 Acanthamoeba culbertsoni
CAGGCGGGGGTGGAGGTGGCGCTCCACTGGCAGCTGGAGGCGCAGGAGGTCCTGGAGGAGCAGGTGCCTTGGGAGCGGCAGGTGGTGGAGGCGGGGGCGGTCCGCCGGCAGCGGGAGGCGCAGAGGGTCCGGGAGGAGCAGGTGGGGCGCTTGGAGCAGCCGGGGCAGGCGGATGTGGGGGACCAGAGGGGGCAGGGGCTGGAGGAGGGGGCGGTCCTCCTGCAGCGGGAGGCGGAGGAGGTCCAGGGGGAGCAGGTCCGCGTGGAGCGCCTGGGGCTGGTGGAGGAGGAGGCCCGGGGGCGGCGGCAGGGGCAGGCGGAGGAGGAGGCCCAGCTGGGGCTGCAGGGGCAGGTGGAGGAGGGGGCCCAGCTGGGGCTGCAGGGGCAGGTGGAGGAGGAGGCCCAGCTGGGGCTGCAGGGGCAGGCGGAGGAGGGGGCCCAGCTGGGGCTGAAGGCGCAGGCGGAGGAGGAGGTCCTGACGGAGCAGCGGGGGCAGGAGGAGGGAGCGGTCCGCCAGGAGCGGAAGGAGGAGGCGAGAACCCGGCAGGTGAAGGAGGAGCTGCTGGGGCAAAAGGAGCAGGAGGAACAGCAGAAGGCGCAGATGTGGCCATGGAAATCGGCGCCGCTAATGCGCGAGGCCTTGCCGGTTCGTCGTCCGGGGGCGGAGGCGGAAGGTCCACCGGAGCCATTGAGGGCGCGCCGCGCCCGGCGGCAAGGCTCGCCGGAGCAAAGGGCGCACCGACGAGGTTTATGGAGGGGGGCGGAGGTGCGTCGTTGCGGCCAACAAGAGCTACAGTGGGCAGCGCGCCCGATCCGGACATATCGGGGTGTGGTGGCAAGTCTCCGGGGGGCGGACCGAACCCCGTGCCTATCTGTAGAGGCTGCGCGAGGAAGGGAGTTTGGAAGGAAGTGTATTGTGGCTGATACGGCTGAGAGGACGGTGCAGTAAACCCGTGAGGCCGCCCGCCATAGGGCAGCTGTGTATCGTACGAAACCTGATTGGGAGCCACGTAGCCAACCGGTTTGGTCGACCCTGAATTCAAGTTCTGTTCCCCCCCCCCAAAAAAAAGAAAAAAGAATGCACTCGTGTTGGACACAAGTAAAATACGGGAGGGAGTGGCGGTGACGTACGGCTATCGCGCTCCCGCCCCTTCGTCCCTTCTTGAGATCTTTTTCTCGTTGCTTGGCGAGTTTTTCTTCTTCCTTTAACCGTTTCTTCAGCAGCTTCTTGTCTTCCTTTTCCTTTTTCTTGGCCTCTTTGATAGCTTTCTTGACCTCCTTTTTACTCAAGGGTGCTCGATTTAGCTCGTTGGAGAAAGAGCTGTTTGATGGGACTGGGCTGAAGGCCTTGGTTGTGAAGGACCCAGAGGAGTAGGGGGAAAGGCCCGACGGCGGTGTGCCTGCAGGGCTTGGAGAAGTGGAGGAGAAGGACAAAGCCGATGGCATAGCGCTGGGGTAGGAAGCCCCGCCTACTTCCATCATTGCTGCGGCAAGGCGTTCAGGATTGATGTCTGTAGATGCGTCCGAAGATAGGGGGCGCCCGGACGTGGGCAGGGAGCCAGAACGGGCGGCCACCTGGTTGAACAGATCTGCTGCCGATGTGACCGTCCTTCTATACCCCGTCGGAGGCTTTGTTCGTGGGACTCGCGTTGGATTCCCATCCATCTCACTTGGTGTGTAGGGCAAGATGCGGTTCGGGGTTGGGTACACTTGCTTTCAAGAAGGCAGAAGCTCTAAGCCTCTCCAAACTAAGGCGAAGTATTCAAAGCGGCACTTACCTTAAAACGAAATTTCCTGCTGAAGAAAGGGTAGCCTGGGGGACGCGCATACCACCCACAAGAACTATAGATATCTCGCATGCCTGTGCATGCATTGTTAAGGTGGCGGTGCGAGAAATGGGAACTGGTGACTGTTTGGTAGGTTATGTCATGTTATGGATTGAAAAAACTGGTTACTGGTGGTGACCCTGGTGCTTGCATTTGGAAGGGGCACACAGAAAACACCACAAAAATAGCTTTCGTGACTTGCGACCACCATCGTCTGCAACACGAACTGAGAGGAAAAAAGACATAGAAACGGAAGAAACAAGTTAAGCGGTAACCTTGACTGTAGCAAGAAGCTACCAGATAGAGCTATCAATTTCAAAACGAAAACTTGTTTCGAGTGCTGCCAGGTTGACCTGAGTGAGATTAGTGACCGTGTGTTTGGGCTGGTGTCCCACTCTACGCATTGATTGAAAGATGGGGCGAATCTTGATTTACACGATGTCTGGCGATAGCGCCTGCGCCAAGGCTAAGGAGTTACTGGCACACAAACGCACAGGGGTGCCCATCCTCGAGATAAATCTTACTGAGTTCCCCAGGAGAGCTCGAGAGATGAAGCGCCTCACAGGCAAACGTTGCGTGCCTCAAATCTTCTTTAACTCTCAGCTTGTTGGGGTAAGGGCAGTTTATTTTGCATTTTTTCCCCTCTATTTCTATTTTCTACTTTCTTCTCACCAGTGCCGTGCCGGCAGGGGGCTGCTGACCTTATTGCATTGGAAAAAGCCAACAAGCTCGATGAGCTGCTCGACAAAGGTACCTGTGGCCACGCTTGTGTTGGCCTCTTCCGCTTAGCGCTGACCGTATAAGTTTAGTGGCGCGAGAAGAGGCTCCTGTCTCACCACTGCCACCAACCGAGAAGGATAAGCTCCCTTCTCGAGCTGCTGCACAGCCGAGCGGCGGGTCAATCAAGAAGGCTTCCAAGCAGCCCCGTAAGATGGACACCAGCCTCACTGGGTCGGGAGAAGATGCCTTTGCTGGGTCCCCTTCAGCCTCCTCGCCACTATTGGTTTCTTCGTCGCCCGGGAGCGATTCATCTCATGTGCCGTCCTCTGAGGACGATTCGTCCGATGACGACCTGCCCCTCATCTTCGGGGAGGATGATTACGAAAATGCCAGCGCTCCTTATTTGGAAGCGCCGGACGACTCAGAGATCGAAGAGGTGAACCCCAGCGACCAATCGCACAGCTTTCAGCTTACTTTTTTGATTTTTTTTGGTTGTTTATCTCTCCTTTTTTTTTCATTTTCTTATTTTATTTTTGGGATGTCACACACAGATGGACGCCCTATTCGATCAGATGAGACACAGCGACTTCGGGCTGAGGCGGCGCGACATTGGCTCGTTTAACAAAATTAAGGACTGCTTTAGGGCATTTGAAGTAGTAATGTGGCTTATGACGAGGCTCGGGATTGAAGAAGAGGTGCAAGATTTACCAATGGGCTTCAAAGACCCATAGCAGGAAACGCATCTTTAAGGAACATCTTACCTTTTCTCTTGGGCAATTTAAGGTGGCGGTGCGTGTGGGACAGCAGTTGCTGCTCCTGGGCTACATATACAGGCCAAGGGATGGCGGCGATGAGCCCTTCATCAACTCCGCCGATATATTGAAGTTTGCTGCCGATGATGATCCCAACGTGCTCAACGCACGGCGCCGATGGCGCCACCGACCCCGTCCAGCGCTCGATGTGGCACACACTATCGAGGAACACCTGCGAGTCCTCATTTCCACCTTTGCCTCTCCCGACGCCCGATTGGTTGACTACCCCGGGTATGCGGACTTTGTTCTGGTTGGCGTATATTTTTTATCAAATATTCAATTATTGTCGACACTTGTCCATCCAGGATGGCCAAGTCCGTTGTTTTCCACAAGTACACGAATGCTGTGTTGGAGTTACAGACGATTGACATAAGCAGCATGACCGAGGGCCAGCTCAAGGCCTTCTTCATTAACGTGTACAATGGTCTTGCCCTGCACGGCCTCGCCGTGGTGGGCCCGCCTGCCACTCCTGCCGAGCGGGCCTCCTTCTTCGACGAGCTGGCCTACGTCGTGGGCGGCCAGCGCTATTCCCTCTACGACATCAAACACGGCATCCTCAGGTAGTCCTTCAATTTATCAAATTACCAGGTTTATCGTTTAGGTAAGGTTTCTTGTGCTAACGACCACTCCTTGTCGACGCTCCACCTTTCCTCCCAAAAAGAGGGAACCGTAAGCCGCCAGGCGTGGCCGTGCGACGGTTCTCCAAATCGGACCCGCGCCTCGAATGCGCGGTGCGGGAGCTCGACCCGCGTATACACTTCGCCCTGGTGTGTGGGACGCGCTCCTGCCCGCGGCTGCGCGTGTACCCCACGCGGCCTCACATCCTGGCGCCGGATTCGCGCGAGGTCAAGCGCCATCCTCATCTCTTTGGTCACTTGCCCTCTGCCGAGCCGGCGAGCCCGTCCCCCTCTTCCCTCCCCATCACTGTCGACGTCGACAAGGAACTCGCCATGGCCACAGAGGAGTTCATCGCCGAGACTACTTCCCTTGTTTTTGGTACCCATTGTTAATACGGGATTTTCTTTCTATACCAAAAAAAAAAGAAAAAGAAAAGAAAACAATAACGTCTTTCTTTCACCAGATTTGCGGCACATTTTGATAGCTCGCACGTTTGGCTGGTTTCACGACGACTTCGGGCCGACCGACAAAGACCTGCTCGGGTGGATTCTTCCTCACCTGCGCGACTCGGCGCTGCAGGCCGACCTGCTGGAGTGCCTCAACGACCTTCACTACGAGGTGCGCTGTGGCCCTTGGAACTTCGACCTCAACCTGTGGGAGCGCCCCATCGCGGAGCATGCCCGCGTCTCGGCCACCGCGGACGAAGACCTAGGAGGCGCCCACGCCCCTCTCATCCTCCCCTGCGCCGGCTTTCGCCGCGAGATGGGTCCCGAGCGCACCGCGGCCATCCGGTTGTTCGGCCAGGAGGTGTCCGGGAACGAATCCTACCCCTACCGCACCCACTTTTACAACAGGTGCAACCTTCAACCCGCTTCTCCCCCCCTTCTGTCCTGTAATTGACCGTGCAAGGGGGGGGCTTGGGACGAATGAAATGATGGCGTCGGCTGGCTGTGATTGGCAGGCCGCACACGGACTTTATATGCAAGGATTCGGACGAGGGGGCAGTGATCATCTGCGTGGCGCGGGATGACAAGGTGTCGGAGTCCAGCGGAGGCGAGGACTCGGCGCCACAGCCCGGGCGCAAGAAGGCCGGTGCCAAGTCGCTCAAGAAGTACCGTGTGCTCGTGCGCACGCCGAAGGCCGATGCGCAGGTCGTGCTGAGCGCTTACGGCCGGAAAGAGCTGTTCGAGTCGATGCGCGCCGTGTATCCGTTCGCCGACAGGCGTACGCTGGCGGCCATCGACGACCCCAAGTTCGCCGACAACATGCTCTCGCTCGACGAGACGATGGTGCGCCCAATCGCCTGGAGTTTCGTTTGTTTAGGTCGTTGCATTGTAACCAATCTTCCTTCACCTTTCAGATGTATATGGAATATAAGTTCGGGGTGCTTTACTATCGGGACGGTCAGACGAATGAAGACGACATGTTCGGAAATGTCGATACTTCGCAGGAGTATGAAGAGTTTTTGACGTTGCTCGGCCAGAAGGTGAGGCTGCAGGGCTGGAAGCAGTATGCCGCGGGTCTCGACACGGAGAAGAACCAGACTGGCACGCATTCCATCTTCACCACCTGGGACGGGTACGAGCCATCGAAATTTCTTCAAAATTCATGTTCAACTGAACGCTTCTTCACAGCCACGAGATCATGTTCCACGTGAGCACGATGCTGCCTTACTCGAAGAAGGACAAGCAGCAGATAGAGCGCAAACGACACCTGGGCAACGATGCGGTGCTCATCGTCTTCCACGACGGCACCACGCCATTCAATCCCCAATGCATCACTTCCAAGTATAGCCAGGTGACGTTTCCCTTTTCCCTTCCGGGCTTCGGTTTTCGCCTTTCCCTATATCTGAAGCGAGAAATGCATCGCTTGTAGGTCTACATCGTGGTGCAGGTGCTTAAGAGGGACGGAGGGGGTGAGCCGATGTACAGGCTGGGGGTGACCTCACGAGAAGAAGTGCCGGATTACGGCCCCCCTTTGCCCAATCCCCCCATATTCCTGTCCGGTACCCAGGCGCGGGACTTCATATTGAGAAAGAGTGCGTAGAATAGAGCTTCTAGACCCAAGTACAACTGCGTGACACGCTGGTGCTCATCTGGTGCTGGCATGTAGTGATAAACGGTCTGAGGGCGAGCATGAAGGGACCAGACTTTGCAAAGAGGATTTCGCACTCGCGTGGCCTGGCACTGAACTCCTACGCAGAGAAGTACATCAACTAGGGTTACTCACATCAGCCAGCAGACTTCAGAATTAATCTGTATCATACGGAAGAATAAGCTATGATTGAGTGAGAAAAATATAACACTCCTCTTTGATAGATTGAAGCTTAACGTGATCATAGTGGTTGGAAACTCGTACGACCAACCATCCGGAGAACTGAAGTTGTTTTCCGGATCGCTCCTCATAGCAGAAAAAGTCCCGGTCCTCCTCTACAGATTTGGTTCGCTTCAACCATTTTAGGGAATCCTACCAAAGCAACCGGCACTTCATTATAAGGGGAGGCTGAACCCCGACCACTACGAACTGTTGGCCACCTTGGGCTTTGGGGAGACCACAAGCATAAGTGGTCCTCAATGAGCTATCCGTCGCGGATTAAAGTGGACAGAAATTCCAGCGCTTTTCCGCAACCTCCAGGCGCGAACGTAGAGAAAAGGAAGGCGGCACACCACCAAGCAATAGAAAAAAGAGGTTGCCTAACTCGCACGTCAGGGGACCAGACGCCAGGAAGATTGTGTACAAATCTATTCCCCGCGACTTGTTCCCGATAGGCGTCTTGTTTCTCCTCCTACTTCCCTGCTAGATAACAACAAGGCCTGCACAAACCCAAAAGGGTCTCTACGCTTCGTTTTACTTCCTGACTTCCTTCCACGGGCCCAGCCCGCCCCGCTCCCTTTCGCCAAGATGAGCCAGTCATACAGCAGAGCGAGCTCATACACTTTTCGAACGTCCTCTGCCCGCTCATTACGCTCATCTTCACACTCCCCATCCCGCAATAGCGGCACAGGGTTTCGTGAGTTTCTATGGTGGTCAGCTACAAATGCGGGAGGACAGTACGTTTTCTTTTCGTGGAGGCTGCTTTGCTTTTTCATCTTAAGGATTTTTTTTGTCTGTGGGCTGTACCGGCAGACTAGAGATCGATCCTGAGGCCATAACCAAGCAGGAGCGTATCAGTCGCATGCTGCACGCCCCCAAGGGGCATGCACCGCTGCCCGCCACAGGACCCATCTTCGAGCACTTCCTCGTTGTTGGCCTGTCTCATGCAAATGCCAAGAGCCCCGAGATCCTCTACCACTATCCACCTACAAACTCGTATGGCCTCTCCCCATACCCTCGCCTTCATTAATGTGACACTTGTCCCCGCCCACACAGGATAACGATACCCGGTCTGCCCGATTTTTGCTTCCCCTCGGGTGTTGCGCCTAAGAGGCTTCGCAGGACCAAGTCGAACAGCAATCTACTGCAGGTGTTGTACAGCCAATCCTACCATCACGAGCCCGAGAACGCCTTCGTGTTTATGCTCACTACGATGGAGAAGGAGCACCTGTATGGCGTGTGCGTTATTAAGCACGAGAGCGTTCAAGTGAGCTCCCGATCATCCGCCCCCTCTCTCTTTTGGGTCTTCAAAAGAGACTGAACATTTCCCTTCTTTCGCGTGCAGCGCAAGCCCTCCTTCTGTACAAGCTTCAGTCAGGTCTCTTTGTCCGATGCCGATGTGGTGGCGCCACGCTGCTACTGCTTTATCACGCGATTTCCCTTCTTCCAGCTCCACTTTGATACTCTCTACAGCATTCTAGGTGCTGCTAAAGCCTTCCTCCCCTCCAACCCTTTTGAAAACACACACACACACACACACACACACATACACACTCGTATATGTCAGCTCGCTAACAACACAAGGCCCCTTCTCATACAGACCTCGAGTACATGGCCAGTGTGTCGGACCTGCAGAGCGCACCCATCACGTGTGGCCCTCGCGACTCTCCTCAGCTGCAGCACTCCCACTCGCTGCCCACCATCTCCATCCCGGAAAAGAAGCGGAAGAAGATCCGCCTTCGCCCTCGAACCAGCGGCAACGAGAACGATGCGTCCGCGGCGCAGGACCAGTCGCCCTTCCCCGGGATTCCCCTGCACACTGTACATAAGATGCCGGTTCAACCGTGCAGCCCGCTGCCGACCGCCACGGAGAGCAGTGCTGAGCAGCAGGATCGCGCCTGCGACGGCTCCAACGAGCTGTCGTCCACAACGATGGATATTACCGTGGACGCCATGGCCCTGACCCGCAAGGTCGCCCCGCGGACATCCTCCCCCACCACCACCGTCGTGCCCCCCTCGTCGGACACGGTTGCGCAAGACGATGATTCCGTGGAATCGCAGCACTCGCCCTCGTCCCGCATGCTGGCGAAGGCGCTGGGCCGTACGGACGACGGCGAGCTGGACAACCGCGGGAGGGAGAGCGGATCGGAGGAGAGCGGTTCGAGTCCCACCGTGCCTGTGCTGTCGCCTCGGCGGCGCGAGATCGAATGGAAGCGAAGGGCGCTGACCGGGCGGGGCATCGTCAAGGAAGACGACACGGACGCCGAAGCGGACGACCAGAACTTCGAGGAGCCGGTCCTGAACCCATCGCGATCACACCACGACTTTCGAGCGACATCGGACAAGCAGGGGCAGGGCGAGGAGGAAAAGAAGCCCAAGCCGAATCCGGTGATCAAGGCGCTTCGGGAGTATCACGCCCTGGGCGTCCCCAAACCGAACCAGACGATCACCTTTTTCGTCCACAAGGGGCTGCAGGCGCTGAGGTATCCCAACTCAGCGACCCCTTGAAGACGTCTCTCTTGCATAATGAAGAAACCCCCCCCCCAAAAGAATGCTCACTTGTGTCGGTTGTTGCTCTGTTGTAGATTCCACAGGCCGGCTTTCCACGATCAGGAGCACCTGCTTTCGGATTGGAGCCTGCCGCTGACCTTCTACCTCCTCTCGCCCGACAACCTGCTCACGTTCATCACCGCCTGCCTTCTGGAGAAGCGAGTGGTGGTCCACTCCTCCAACATACGCTTCCTTTCCGCCGCCGTGTGCGTTTTCCCTTCTTGTCTCCCCCTCCCTCTCCCCAAACCCTCCCATCCATTTAAATCAGTTGCGTTGACATCGGAAAGCTTTCCGTTTCTTGCCAGTCTCTCCGTGAGGCCGCTACTGAGGCCTTTCGTTTACGAGTCGGTGCTAATTCCGGTGCTGCCGGACATCCTCCTCGAACTCCTGGAGGCGCCAGTGCCCTTCGTCATCGGCCTCACCTCCACGCCCTCCAAGCATGTCCTCCCTAAGGTACCCTCCTGCAACTCCCAAAAGAACGAAGCTTCACGCCCAATCCTTTGCTCACCGGGAAGGCCTTCGCATGTTTGCTCACAACAGGACACGAAGGAGTTTGTGTTTGTGGACCTGGACAATG
Organism: Acanthamoeba culbertsoni; assembly: GCA_000826265.1. Taxonomy (NCBI): domain Eukaryota; phylum Discosea; order Longamoebia; family Acanthamoebidae; genus Acanthamoeba; species Acanthamoeba culbertsoni. The sequence goes on from CDFF01071912.1 coordinate 24,887, forward strand.
ACAAAATCACGACTAAGGAGCCACTCGTGAGCCTTCCTCAGTTCAAAGAACTGTACGTTACGCCCGGCTTGGTGCTCCCTACCCGCAGCGTGGGTGGTGAGATTGAGATTTCCTTTCTGTGCGCATCCAGGCGAAAGAAGTTGAAGCCGTTGATGAAGGTCACGGCATTGAACCGACAGAACGAGAAAATCCCCTACGCGGTGACCGAGGAGCAGATGTCCTGCTGCCATGGCGCCGCCCTTATCCTCCAGAACTTCTTCTCTTCCCTCTTCACCAACTTCCGTACCTATTGTCTGTGTGACAAGTAAGATGGCCCTGCTCTCCTAGCTTACGGCAAAGGGCTACGCTGACTTAACTTGTGCCGTGAAACGACCAGGACGGATTCTGAGAAGCCAATCACGGTCTTCTTAAAGGACTCATTCCTCAACGATCAGCCGCGATCGATGAAGCCCTTCCTGAGCCGCTTTCTCGAAACTCAACTCTTCCAGCAATATTGTGACCAACGCCTGCGGCAGCTCGACTCGCCGACCGGCAGCTGATAATCGATCGATGAAACTCTCGCTCCGCCGGTGAGAGCCGCACGTCGGTTCTCTCATGACAGCCACACAACCATCAAGAATCGATCGCCTCCGACCTCGTCTGGATAGCCATGCGACGTGTTGGTTGGTAGACGCGGCGGGAGGAAGCGCGTCGTTGTTCCTCTCAACTGTACATTTGGAGCCGCCGACAATAACCAAAACGTTTGAAACATAAATCTAGAATAAAAATAAAAAACCGATGGTTTTTGGAGCTGTCTTGTTACACGGGGAGTATGTTGTTAAACGAAAATGTAGTTACACTGCGAAGTTGGCCTTGATTCGATTGACGTTCACCTTCTTGCGGAAGTATCGCTCCATGGTTCGTTGAGCCTTGAAGCCCTGGATGGTGCGTCGGAGGTCGGCGATGTCCACTTCGTCGCACATCAGGAACTCGCGCTCGATCACGTCTTCCTCGACTCCCAGAATCATAAGGAGCGTGGCGATGACGATGCCTGTCCGGTCCTTGCCTGAAAAGCAATGCACGAGCACAGGAAAGTTTGTGTCGTTCTCGAACACCTTCATGACCTCGGTGAGCCACTCTCGCACCTCGGCACTCGTGGAGTCGTACTTATCGATCTTATTGGGAATGGCGATCTTTAAAAACTCGACTGTTGGAGTCTCGCCACTCCCTCTCTTGAATTGGTGGATGTCATCGTCCCCCATACGAAGATTGATGATGGTGCGGGGCTTTCCCAACTCTTCCCACGTACAAAAATCGATGAGGCCACATCGAAAAAGTCGTCCAGTAGCAACGAAGGTGCGTTCAGGCACCAGCATCTTCAAATTCTCTCCAACATCTCTGTAGTTCTTTTTCTTGACCTCCATAGCTAATGATAGGTAGAAAAGAATTTAGATTCCTCTCAAGTCTTCACTGAATCGAATTCTCCCACTTAAGTGGAAGGAGCCCAAATCCTCATGCGGAGTTCACTTCACGCGTCTCTTCCTTTATTCCTTTATTCCTTTTTTTTCACTTGCTTGGTACCGCGTGGATTCCGGCTACCGTCCGATGATGCCGTGACCTCTTTGTGATCTCCGCCCACGGAGTGCAGTGCCTTTATCCCCTGCACTCTATTATTAATCGACAACTGAACATATTAAGTAGCACCAATGAGCCCAGCTTGTTGCCGGTTCATCTGTCTGCTATCCCTTCTCGTTGCTGCCTGTCTGGGGCTCTCTGGCCAGAGAGTATCTGCTCATGGTTGTGAACACGACAGCGTAGTTAAGCAGTACGGGCCTTACTTTGTCACCTTTGTAGGCTGCTTTAGTTAACCTCGAGCCTTTACCCGATAGGCTTCGTGCTTCATGGGTATCGACCAACCAAACCTACTACACATCACCAACCCACCGTAAGCGACAAGAGCACTTTTTCCAACCCATACGGATTACGCCCGATTACAGCAATATGGAGATTGAAACTGACCTGGTGAAGCTACTTA
>CDFF01071916.1:9698-23441 GCA_000826265.1 Acanthamoeba culbertsoni
TTTTTTTTTTGAACGTCACCTATCGACCCGTCGTTTCAATTTTGTTGCCTGGAAAAATTCAGGGGCCAGTCTGGCGGTGGCACTGTTTTGGGATAGTGGCAGCATTCCTGACCTGACATTGCACGTGCATCGGCCCAACATAACCATTCGGGAGCAATCTCGCGAGAAAAAGAAGACCCGCCTGACCATCCTCACCATCCACGGCCTGCCCCGCCTCACCTCGGTTCGTCCTCTCCTTCTCTTTTGATGGAATGTCGAACGACACATGAAGCAGACCTAATATGGATACATGATGGGTTGCTATTACAACAGGATAACTCCGACAGTGACGATGACGAGACCGATGATGAAGAGGACAACCAAGTGGATCTTCTTGGGCAGTACCACATCTCGGTCACCATGCACGGTGGTTTCGCTTATCATCTCAAGCAGTCCCGCGCAGTTGTTGCTGGTACATTCCTGGCATTTTTGTACGCATTACAGGACACTCATTCTTTGTTGCTTCATAAAGTATATGATTTCAGGGAAGCCTCCACGCAACCGATCTTCGTCACGTCTGCTAGTGTGGCTGGTGACTTGGGACAGACATGGCTCGTCGGTTCCTTCCTCGTCGGTCGCAACGCTATCTTCCGCTGGACCCAAACGTAATTTCCTGCTTTTTCTTTTTAGTTTACACACTATTTCTCTGATATTTTCTTTTTTCCCTTGTAACGCCTCACCAGTCCGAATACGATCGCGTCTTCGGTGCCTGAGCAGTGGCGCTTCGCCGACGACAAGGGTCAGGGTGAGATGCGAGGATATGGCCTGCTGCCCCGACGAGTGTACCTTCGCTCCTCCTCGGAGAAAGCGAGTGGCTACCTCTCTGCCTCGCGAGATGGTTCGCTGTCCTGCTCCAGCCCTGCTTCGGGTACGTTACAAGCAGACTCAGCTCGCGCGAGACTGTCCACTCATTTCACGTCTTAATAATGACGCTACTATTGAAACCAATAGTAGAGAGGAAAGTGCCTGGAATTGATGAAGCCTGGGATGTCGAGTTCGATGTTGACGGATTCGCTTCGCTGCGTTCATCACACGGCACTTATCTCTCCATAGACTCGAAGGGAACTTTCGTCACTGGTATTCTCTTCTTCCCCCCCCCCCACTTTGATCCGTTTGGAAGTATACCTCGCTCACCCCTCGACTCACCCGTCGTCTACCCCCACAGTCCCGGTAGATAAGAGCGCGGCAGGCGGCCATAAGTTCCGTTATCTGTTGGACGACGCCACTTCGACGCTGGCCCTGGTTGCGTTGCTTCCCAAGGGTCCGGCGTATGTCCACATCAACCCCTCCGGCGAGCTGTCCATCTCAGACGCCCTTCGCCCCTACGTTTGCGACGGGGAGGTTCGTTCATAGTTGTTTACGAAACATATCGTTCTGTTTATTCAATGGGGGAAAAAAAAAACAAAAAAAAACAATAGGAAGCCTTGCCAGGGCAAAGGGAAGGGCCGGTAAGTGATGATGCATCTCCCGAAGCTTCTCCGACTGTGATTCGGCACAAGGCCGCACGCGCTTTGGAGGAATCCGATTCGATGGAAGAGGAAGACGTTGAAGATGAAGACGACTCAGGGTCGGACGGTGTCGAGGAAGAGGTGTTTGCTCATCAGCCCGGTGCGACCGGCCGCCACCATCACAAGCAGCCACTGCAACAGCAACAGCAACAGCAGATGCGTCTGCCTGTAGAAACCGAGAGATGGGTTATGGAGGCGGCGCCGACACGCGATCAGCAGCAGGCAAGACAGGCACAAGAGGTGTGGACGCAACTGCAGAACAACTTTACTCTGCTTTCGCTGTCATCTTCTCTGCAAGGCCCGCGCAATTAGCTTCAGAGAATTACTCGCGCTAAAAATTTGTGGACAAAGTAAAAACATTTTATCGGCGTTTAACCCCCAACTTTATAACCAAGATGGAAGGCGTTGCGGCTCTGGATTTGTTGCCGGCCGAGATGTGGTTGTATGTGTTTCAACATTGTGGGCCGCTTCTTCCAGCGTCTCTGTATCAGCTCGGTTTGGTGTGCCGTGCTTTCCACGACCTCCTCTCGTGGTGTCCGGACTCCCCTCCCCTCTCCAGTGCTGTGGCGTATCAGTGGCGCTTGCTTTCCAGACGAGAGCGCTTCTGCTTGGCCCCTAGCCTGCCTTCACTCGGTCCCGCTCCGCTCGTGAACATTGGTGTGGGCAGCGTTGGTAAGTTCTCCCTCCCAATTACATACCTGCCCTTAGCGCACTCCATCGTAGGCGCACGGCTGCTTGCAAGCTACTTGGACCAGGTAGCTACTGAGCACAGCCTCCTTTCCAAGTCAGGGGGCCTGCGCTACCAGGTGCCCCTGCCATCGCTCTACGGCCTGAGCTCGCACTTCAGGGACACCCTCAACCCAGGTAGCGAAGAACACTCTCCCAGGGTGCAGCAGTTTGGAACTCAAACCCCTTCCCCGCTCCCTGAATGGCAAAGCCAAGCCGGTGGTGGCTCGCGCCATCTTTGCTCATATGGAAGAGGGCATGAACCACCTCCCTAGCCACCGCGCAAGCGCCATCTTTGACTCGGCAAAGTGCGATAGCTGTTCCTTTTGCTTCACCCCAGCTCTTCATTCATAGTTTACCGTAGTTGCTATTCGGAGGCCGAACTGGAAAGCTTCTGGCCAGTCGGTCACTACACTCGAGGCGCCGAAGTCGTGGACAACGTACTGGACATCATTCGGTATGCGTCTCTCTCACTCGCGTATGAGACTCGGACTCTCGGTTCACTACGTGCGTGTAGAAGGGAGGCGGAAAGAGCGGACACTTTACAGGGAGTTCAACTGTTCCATGATATCGGCGGTGCGCCAGCCTGGCTGAGAACAACGAGAGGAGAGATTCCTTATCTCGAAGAGGGTGTTTAGGTGCTTGTGGCGGAGGGTTTGGGAGTCTGATCATCACCAAAGTGAGGGAGGACTATCCCGCGCACGTCATCTCCAGCATTTCAGCTATTCCTGGCAAAGATCACCTCAGTTCGTCGTCGTTTCTGTTCAGCCCTTGTACGATCTCCTTTAACGCGGCTTTATTCTCTTCATTGTCGAAAGTAACGCTCAACGCAAACGCAAGACAATTCTGTGCTGACGATGCATCAGCTTATCGAAAACGTAGATTTAAGCATAATGGTTGATTTGGAGGTACATACATCCCCGTATTTCCAGCAAAGCATGTAACCCATTGCTATGGATTAATGTCGACTATTGGCCAATCCGCCTCAGCATGTCCGCAGTATTTCTCCCAACGGCAACTCCTCAGACGCTCCCTTTCAACTTGTTGCGCGCGCTTTGGCCGGAGTACACGCGCCTCTTTCATGGTTACTAGTTTTTTTCTTTCTTTCTTTCGTTCTGCTGAGATATTTATTCCCGGCCAGGTGACCCATACTACGCGCTTCGTGACCGAGGGAGGCAATTACATCCCAAGTTCGCTGCGCAGCCTCTGCACAAGCGCTCTGGTGCCGTTTCCACGCGCCCACTTTGTCACCATGAACCACATCACCAGCGGTCCGGAGGACGTGATGGCCCCGGAAGAGATGATCGGTGGCCTTTACCGCGGCTGCAACCTCCTTCTCCCGCAGACGGAGTGGACGTCGGGTCTTGTTTTTGGCTCTTTCGCTCATTTCCAGCTGCAGAGCTCAACCCAAATCGGTCGCCTGCAGCCTCACCTCGAACGCGAAGTAGTGCGCCTGGCTAAGGCCGAGGACGCTCCTGAAGAGGCTCATGGGCCATTGTCGCCAAAAGCAATCATTCCGCTCCAGCACGCTTCATGGATTCCCGATGGCATCAAGTATTCCTTCGGCCGTTGGCGCAGTCCTTTGGTCTCGTCGTCAAGTGTGACGTTGCCAGATGATGGCGACATCGTTAGTGGCACAGGAACACTCGTATCCAATGGCACTAGCGTGTGTCACTCGTTCAGGGCTATGCTTAGCAAGTTTGATGCCATGTTTCGACGAAAGGCCTATCTCTTTGCGTGAGCATCTCAACCTCCCTTACTTCCCATTGTTGTGCATTCACTGAGTTTTTTCTTCGCGCACTCTCGATCAAGATGGCATGGCGAGGGAATGGATGAAATGGAGCTAACCGAGGCAGATTACAATTTGAAGGACTTGATAGAGGAACAAGAGCGATTAGCAATCAGCGATGAAACGTGAACGTTCTTGCTTGTGAACTAAAGACAATTGGCCCTATCACGAGAAATCAGCCTGCTTGACACGAGCCCGTACAGCCAATGGCCTGATAAACGTCACTCCATACCAGCGCATGCTTTCGGGCCGAAGAAAAACTGTCCGACGAATGGATTTCCACAAGGGACAAGGAAATTGTGCGTACAGCACCAAGAAAAACACCTACTACGGCTTTAACGCTGGTTGGCTGGTTATTCGGGTAAAAGAAAAAAATAAATAAAAACCTGGGGCGGTCAAAGGAAGTGCAAAACAACAAAGGTCACTCAACCACATGTTAGTACTCTATCTACTCGTCGCTGCTGCTCTACTACTGGCGCTGCTCGTTCGTCTACCTTCTGCCCATTCCTCGTTTACGCTCACTGTGTAACTTCTTTCTCTTCAGTGGTGGGGCTATGCACCCTTTCGCCCACTGAAGCATCTACCTGGCCCGCCTGTTCTGCCCTACCTGGGAAACTTACTCTTTCTGCGAGGGATGGACCAGGTGACCGCACATGCAACCCTCTTGCGCCAGTTTGGTCGTGGTGCGTTCCTGGAGGAAAAGCTGTTGTCGAGAAATAAGGGGAAGGGAGAGACTTCTAATGGTATTCTTGTTCCTTCCCCCCCCCCAGTGGCGCGGGTATTCCTTGGCTCTCGAGGTGTGGTGCTCGTGGGTGACCCCGAACTCGTGCATGAAGTCACTGTCACTGCGGCTGAGACGTTCCGCAACAGACCCTTATCGACACTGTACGCATTGCCAGTGCCTCTCTCTCTCTCTGCTCTCTCTCTCTCTCTCTCTCTCTCTCTCTCTCTCTCTCTCTCTCTCCTTCTTTTCTGAGACGCAAACCATTCCTTACCGTAAGTTCGTGCTTGCAGCCGCATTCGTGAAACCTCAGGCCTTCTTCAGGCGCGCGACGATTACTGGTAACGTATTTCAGATTCCATTATTTTGACCAGACTTTTTCATGACACTTATTCTCTGTCCAACATCATCATCATCATCATCATCATCATCATCATCATCATCATCATCATCATCATCATCATCATCATCATCATCATCATCAATGATCATCATGTAGGAAACGCCTCCGAAGGACAATCTCGCCCACGTTCAATGTGATGCACCTGAAGAACATGCTGGCGCCGATGGACGAAGAAATCAAGCTGTTCATGTCCAAGCTGGAAGAGGCCTGCGAGGCCAGGCAGGAAGTCGATATCCACGCCATGTTCACTCGGCTCACCCTCGACATCATCGGGCGTGTCGCCTTCGGCACCAAATTGAACGCTCAATCCGGGAATGAGAACGAGTTTATTCAGGTTCCATGAATTTTACACTTCTTTTTCTTTTTCTTTTCCTTATTTTTTCTCTACTCTCTCTCTTTTGCGTGAAATCTCTGCTCCGATGGGATTTTTAATATCCCGCCCATCATTTGATTTTTAGGCCGCCGGTTGGATATTCCGGAACGTTCCGCGCAACAACGGCGCCATGGGTAGGCCATGCAACGCTCAACTTGCAATCTGATTTTGGCTGATATGTTTACTATATATATCAGTTCGTTTCTATTGATCTTAACCTAACCATCGCCTTGCTGCAGCCATGATATTCCCCAATCTGTGGGAATTGAAGCAGAAGCTGTTCCCCTCTGCAATGCGCGCGAATGTGATCAAGGCGCAGGAGATGCTTGATGAAGTTTCGCTGAAGCTCATCCGAAAGCGCAAGCAAGAGCGCGAGCAGGACGACGACAACAACAAGAGGAAACAGCAGAAGCAGAAGCAGCAGAAGGAGGAGGAGGAAGAGGAGGAAGAGGCGGTTCAGCGCGTCCCGAACGACTTCCTCGACCTGCTCTTCGACGCCCGCGACAAGACCACCGGCAAGGCACTCACCGAAGAGGAGGTACAAAAGGAAAAAGGAAAAAGGAAAAAGGGAAAGAGAAAAGAGGAAAGAAAATGTTTACAATGATGCACACAACCACTACCATAGATCAGAGACCAAGCCAACACATTCCTATTGGCGGGACACGAGACCACAGGTGAGATCATAACATATACGCGTCCACCTCATTCGTGAATGAATGGAATGCTCACATTTTCTTTCTGCATTTTATATTTTCTGCGGACTTTTCTTTTTTTACACCGTAAAGCCAATACATTGGCCTATACGAGCTTCCTCCTCGCGCAGCATCCCGATGTGGATGACAAGCTGTTCGAGGAACTCACTCAGATCATGGGCAAGGATGATGTTAATGGTGATGATGCTGATGATGATGCGGCCTCGCCACTCGACCTCAACCAGCTCAGCGCGATGACGCGCCTCAACATGATCCTGAAGGAGTCCCTGAGGATGTATCCTCCGGCGACCGCCACGGCAAGAGAGGCCAAGACCGACTACATGATTGGTGGAAAGCATTTCGTTCCGAAAGGGGTACAACTTTTTTTAAAAAATATATTTCTTTATATTTTTTTTTATATATAGAAATATTTCTTATTGACCATTATCTTTGGATCATCTACAGACGGCCGTTATCGTCCCAATCAAGGCGCTCAACAACGATCCCGAGCTGTGGACCGACCCTGAGAAGTTCCTTCCCTTTGAGCGCTGGGCCGATGATGACTCCGACAAGAAGCACGCCGCCATATGGCTGCCCTTTGGTTCCGGCCCTCGCAATTGGTACTGAGACTTTCCGCTGCTATTTCATTCATTGTTAACATTCTATTATATTTTAAAATTATTGTTTCTTTTTTTTCTTCTTTTTTTTGTTAAAAAAAAAAAAACAACTGACCTATCATATCCCCTCGGTGAAGCATCGGCATGAGGTTCGCGCTCGTGGAGGCGAAGATGGTGCTGGCTCATATGCTCCGCCGCTTCCGTCTTCAGCTGAGCCCTGGCCAGATACCGCTCGAGCTCCAGCCGGGCATCACTACTTCCCCCAAGTACGGCATCAAGGTCACCATCCACAGGCGCTGAGCCTCGATCGGCACAACTTTTCAAGTAAATAAATATCTAAGCTTAAAAATTAAATAAATAAATAAATAAAAATGAAATAAATGCCAAGCTTATTCGCTGCCCCTTTTCGTTCCACCCAAGCGACCGCATTATTATGCGGTTTTATTGATTTGTACGTCGCGTGGGAACACGAATACTTGCATGCCATTGGCGCACACGTTGGTGATCCGGTAGGCCAGCTGCGGCACGCAACCATACCTGAGGGTTACATGCAACAGACACACACACACACATAACATTCAGTTCAGCAATGGGCGTTGCACGTCAACCAAGTGGGAAGGGAAAAACACGAACGCCATGCGGAACGTGAATCTCCTGTAGATCATGGCGAGGGCGACCGTGGCCTCCATGAGGGCGAGATGTTGACCTATACAGTTGCGGTTTCCGGCCAGGAATGGAATGAATGCGAGAGGATGTCTTCCCTTGCTGTGCTCTTCGCTGAAACGCTCCGGGTCGAATATTTCCGGATCCGGCCATAACTTGGGTGGGGAAAAAAAAAACGAAATAGTAAAAAAAAAAAATAGAAAAAAATGGATGGTATTAAATTGCGTACATCGGGATCGTGATGAACGACGAAAGAGGAAATGATGACGTCAGTCTTGGGATAGTCCACAACATAGTCGCCCAGCTTGTATCCCATTGGCAGGCGCCTTCCGGTTGCCGCCGGCGGATATACGCGCAGTGTTTCCTTCAACACCTTTTTTATTTTTATGTTTATGTTTATGTTTATGTTTATGTTTATTTTTATTTTTATTTTTATTTTAGTTTGAATTAGTAAATGTAGGATCAACTTCAACCATATAACAATAATACATTTATATTTTATATTTTATATTATATTTTTTATAGTGTACGGGCTATTGGTTACCATCTTGAGGTAGGCGAAGCGAGAGAGGTCGTCGTGCGTGGGTTGCACGCGATCGCCCAATACCTGATCGACTTCGGCCAATACTTTGGCCTCAACGTCCCGATGGGTGGAAATCATTCCCACCGCAAACGCCAGCAGTGTCGACGTCGTGTCATGACCAGCAAATCTATGGGAAATTTCCCATAGCATTCTGATCAGAATGTGCGGACAATGCAGCCAGAAAATGAGATGAAAAATACAGGAAAGTTTTGATGTTGTCGACAATGCGGTTCATCGGCATAGTGGATCCGTCCTCGTCGGACCCCAACATGACCGAAAGAATTCCACGCTCGAAGCATTTATCGGACTCGCCCTATTTGAAATTTCCAGGGAATTCATGGATGACAAAAAAAAGAAGTGGAAAGTGGAAAAAAGAAGTACCAAACTATCGAGTCTGGCTTTTTCTTCTTTGACGATGCCGTAGCAATGCTTCTCGAATTTTGCGAGATTTCGGGTAAGTTTGATGGATTCCCACAAATTATAGTGCCTGAAGTGCATAATAGATGATCCATGAATATACCACTTATTAATATTGGAAATTTTTGGGCAATTACCTGAGAGGGTTAATTTCCCTACGGCTCAATTCTTCGAAAATGTCCATCATCAATACAAGCAACGGATGATCCCTAAAATAAATATTGTTGGCATATATTTTTATAAACTGATGAGAAAAATTTTAGAAATTCAAAAAAAACCCAACCTTTTCTTTTGCAGTCCGTAGTCTCTTCCCATAGTGGCCTCGGATATAATATCGAGTGTCATACGGCGGAAATAGTCATTCATATCCACCTGTCATCAACAATATTATTATTATTATTATTATGCATTATTATTATTATTATTATTATTATTATTATTATTATTATTATTATTATTATTATTATTATTATTATTATTATTATTATTATTATTATGCATTATTATTATTCTGATTTGTATATTATTCTAATTATTCCATACTTTGGTGTATTTTTCTACTTGGCTAAGATGTGAGGTGAGCGTTTGGGCGTGCTTGATGACGCTCGGAAATACGAAATCTCGAAGGAATCTTTTGTTGAAAGCCGGATTCAACAACCTTGTTTTTTGGAAAGAAAAAAGAAAAGAGAAAAGAATCAATATATAGGTATACACATTAGTTTCACATGTTCTACTTTTTCTAGTGTTCATGACCTATTTATATATATATATGGTATGTATATAAAGAAGTACCGTCGGTCGTGGCGCCACACTTCGCCATCGGTGGTGACGAGGCCCTGGCCGAGGAACACATTTATATTATAGTCGGCCTTGGGTGGATCGTCTACAATAACTTGACGTATGAGCTGTGAATTGGAATATATTAATTTTATTGGAATTTCGTTAAATAGAACAACAGTGTCGAAGATGGAGTGTTGCTAACAATGAAGGAAACAAAACGAACGTACGTTGAGGTCGCTGATGAGAATCATGCGGACGGCGGCAGGGAGCGGACAGTCATAGCAGACCACTTTGCCCAGTTTCCTGGATTTAATAGTCTTTATTTGCGCATGTGTTCGCTTTCTTTTTTTCTTTTTTTCTTTTTTTTCTTTTTTTCTTTTTTTTTCTTTTTTTGTTTTGCCTACAGAAGAGGCGAACCTGTGCCAGTAGGAGAACGCGGCGTCGAAGAGAGGGTTGGTAGGGTCGACTGGACCCATGAGGGCCGGGACACTGCCCCAAAATCTGCTACGCAGTGGGGGCTGTGGCAGGGTGGTCTTGGGATACCGACTCATTATCTAACAGGGCCATAGTGGCGAGTGGTTAGCGAAACAGCAGAACAAATCTTTGCTGGCCAGTGAAAGATGGATTGAGAAAACATGAAATCTCTCAAGATAAGAAGTTGCCAGCAGGGGGGTCATAGAAATAGATATATATCGCGAAAGAGGAACACAAGCGGACCCATAACAGATAGAGGAAGAACATGGCAGGCATGCCCGCCACCACCAGGGCGAGCGAGATCCAGAGCATCGCTAGTGTGAGGTCTGGTCTGTGTGCTGAAGAAGGAAAACTCGAAGAGACTGGATATGCTCCAGAAATACGGAAGAGCCAATTACGTGTTTTTAGCTAATGGCTGCGAAGAGCGGCATTCTCAAGCTTATGGTTGGCGAAAAACAACGAGTTCAGGCTGGGTATACATATGCTACGATTCTACACCTACAAGACCAAAAGCAGCAAAGCGGTTCACAATCGTCCTTTTCGGTTCGCGATATGCATATGCCCCCACGAATTTATGCTAAGAAAACTGATTCGAATTTCGTTCCTTTAGAAGAGCGGTTGAGACGAATGTCCTGACTCTCCGCTACTTTTCAAATCCGATTGGCGGGTGCGTAGGTTTATCTACGACCAATGGGGCAATGGGGCAATGGGGCTGACCAGCGAGGCTCTCGCCCTGACACCCCAGTGGCGGACATCCTAGGTTTCGTCGCCGACGCGGAACCTTCCGGAGGACCTTTCATAACCTTTCCAGCACAAGTCCCACCATCATGGAAATAGAAGGCGAAGATGAAATGGACCTGTCGGTCTCCGGAAGTGGGGATGGCACTTCAAGTGTACATGCTCTTGTCCCTATGGAACCCCTTTTTTGTTAGTGTATGCACACACCTTCGTGACACCACATTACAGGACTACTCCGTGAGGACCGAAGAGCGAAGGCTCAACTTGTTTGGTCGTGACTTGTCCTACTCGGACTTCATACAAGAGGAAAGACGGGTCATCAACCCCGACTTCACGCCTCTCTTCACGGCCGTTCGCGGGCTCACGGTTACCGTAAACGCGCCGTCGCCCACGCACCGCCAGCGCAGCGTGAGCTCCCTCGTTGTGGACGCGGTCCGCTCACTCAGTCGCACCATGGCCACCTCTGATGTTGATATCCTGCATGATCTCAACTTCTACCTCAAACCTGGGGAGATGACTCTGCTGCTCGGTGCCCCTGGTGCGTACCTTCTTACCCGCTTATCCCCCAATCGGAATTTTCGCACTCAATGCGGGTATTGAACATAACAACCATTGCTGTCTGCCGGGCAGGTTGCGGAAAGAGCGTGCTGATGAAACTGCTCGCCAACCAGCTGCATGCTGGTCGCGTGAAGGGCACGGTCACCTTCAACGGCAAAGTTCCGGACCGCAACACACATCACAGTTCCGTGGCTTTCGTTCAACAGGCCGACGTCCATTTCGGTAACGAGATCCGAAAATACTGCAGCCTCCTTATGTTTTGGCTATCCGTCTTCTTACTGGACTTGGACGTTTCCTTAGCAACCCTCACGGTGAGGGAGACGCTGCAATTCAGCGCCGACTGCCAGATGCCTGCTGGGGTGAGCAAGCAGGTGAGAAAGCAGCGCGTGGAGGCCATCCTCCAGCTTCTCGGGCTGCAGCACCGCGCAGACACCATTATGGGCGATAATCTTTTGCGCGGCGTCTCCGGAGGAGAAAAGAAGCGAGTCACCATCGGCATCGAGTGGACCAAATCGCCCGGCGTGTGGCTTTTCGATGAACCCACCACCGGGCTCGACTCCAAGGCCTCCTACGACGTAACACTCCTCCTGCAATTCTTTGCATTCTTTGCATTCCTTACATTATCAACCCATGTTTCAGGTTCTGCGGGCTGTACGTGCAGTGGCAGACACCGGCGGGGCAGTCATGGTGTCGCTCTTGCAGCCGAGCATGGAAGTGTTCCGTCTGTTCGACAAAGTGCTCATTTTGACCAAAGGCGAGATAGGCTACTTCGGGCCACGTACGGAGGCTCTCCCCTACTTCAAGAAGCTGGGATACTCCTGTCCTCCCAATCTCAACCAAGCGGAGTTCCTTCGTAAGTCTTTCCAGTAGCGAGAAGAACAGAGAGATCTGATGGTGCTAATTAACTTCAACAGAGGAAGTCGTAGAGTCCGCATCAGCGGTAGACAGAGACAAGTATCGACACGATGAAGACAATGAAGAGCTTTCGTGGCTGGAGCCAAAGGATTTTGTGGAACTCTATAAGCAATCTTCTTATCACCAATCCACCCTAGATGAGATCCAATCTTATCTCGGTGACTCTTCCAATGATCTCCAAGACGAACTAGGCCAGGTTGACCAGCGCGTAACGCCTACTCTCACTTTTGCACTAGAGAACAAGTTAGCTGGTTATAACTCAATCAATGTGCAGCCTTCAGGAGAGGACGATGGCAAGCTTCCTCTATCTAAACCCACGACCAAGCACAAGTATCCCACGCCCCTCTACAAGTGAGTCTCTTCCACGTTCCCTCTGTTGCTTGAGCTGGAATTCAGAATTCAAGGCCTCATCGTGCGTGTCCGAAAAAAAAAAGGCAATACAGTCTCCTTGTTGGTCGCTCCCTTACACGGGAGTGGCGCGACATGGTAACCAATCGCGCGCGACTCATTGGGACTTGCACTGAAGCCTTCATTATCGGCACACTCTTCCTATTGCTGGGCCACACCCAGGTAGGTCTTCTATTTCAATTAACTGTTTGCATAGAAATAGACATATAACATCTGTTGATATATTAATAGTCGGACGCCACGACCCGGCTTGGTCTTCTGTTCTCCCTGCTGGCCTTCTTCACCTTCGAGTCCCTGGCCGCCCTCCCCACCGCCATCTTCGAACGTCCCGTCTTCTACATGCAGCGGGCCCAGAAGTATTACCACACGTCTCCCTACTTTGTGTCGCATCTCGTCGCCGAGGTACCGATGGTGGTGATCGAGGTCACCCTGTTCTCGAGCTTCGTCTACTGGCTCACAGGGCTCAGCGACCTCGACGCCGGCGGGCGCTTCGGCTACTTCTACTTCCTGCTCATGATCTACTATCTGGTCATGCGCTCGTTCGTGCGCATGGTCTGCACGTACTGCCCTTCGCTCGCCGTGGCGCAGACCGTCACGCCTCCCTGCCTTGCCTTCCTGCTTCTCTTCTCCGGCTTCATGATCCCTAGGGTATGCTTTCCTCGCAGATTTCGATCGAAATCTCGGAGACTTAAAAATTTTGTCGACAGATGGACATTCACCCGTGGTGGATTTGGATGTACTGGGCCAATCCTATCACGTACGTTGCACTGCTGCAACTGGAACATGATGAATTTTCTTCTTACGTTGTTGTTGTTGTTGTTGTTGTTGTTGTTGTTGTTGTTGTTGTTGTTGTTGTTGTTCAGGTATGCCTTTCAGGGCCTCGCTTCGAACGAGTTCTGGGGTCAACCCTACAGTTGTGCCCTTTCGGAGTTGATGCCTCCGACGAGTGTCGACGATTTCAACGATCCGTACCCGCAGGGCTTTCAAGGGACGCAGGCCTGTCCAATGACCGACGGTACTCAGTATGCTATCGACAAATGGGGCGTCTTTGACGAAGAAGACCTTAAGTGGGTCATGGTCCCCGTCCTGCTCTGTTGGTGCGTTCCGTTCAATGAAATTTCTAGCATGGCGAATGACGAATTAACTATATATGTATATTCAAGGTATATCATATTCAACACTGTCTCGTATTTGGGACTCCGATTCTACCGACATGCTCCGCCGGGTAAGCCTCACATGAAGGAAGTGCTTTACAGTGAGGACGAGGAACGCGAAATGCACGAATTCAACATCAAGGAATACAAACGTACGTACATGCGGCCTTTTTATGCGGAAATTT
>CDFF01071921.1:7851-20096 GCA_000826265.1 Acanthamoeba culbertsoni
CCAGCCCCGGCCCGCTGGCCTCGCCCCTGCGCCGTCCAAGGCCGACGCCGACCTCAACGCCCTCCTGGCGGACCTCGAGTCCCCCGCTCTGCTTCCGGCTGCCCCGGCCTCCGCCCCCTCCTCCACCCGCCCCCAGGCCCCCTCCTCCCGCTCTCCTGCCCCTGCGTCCGGACCCGCCTCGGCCCCGGCCCCTTCCACTCTCGATGTACGAACAACCCTCCTTTCCCCTCTCCTCACTCACTCCCCTCTCTTGGGTGGAGTGAAGTGTGTGTGTGTGTCTCACGTAACGTCCTGGCTGGCGTCCCATTCAGGATCTGGACGCCATCGAGCGAGCGCTGCTCGGCGAGGTGACCTCCAGCGGTTTCGAGACGATGCGCCCGCAGCGACCCAAATGTAATGTATATCGTGTTGCCTTGCGTTCGTGGCGTGGCAATGGATGCCACTCATCTCACTCACCCTCTTCCCACCTCTTTTTACAAATATATTCGTAGCCACCGTGGCCTCGTCACCGAGCAGGACGCCAGCCCGTGCGCCCGCACCCGTGGCGCGCTCGCCTGCCCCTGCGGTGTCGGCCAGCCCGTCTACCAAACCCGATTTGACTGTCATGGACGTGTTCGATTCGCTGGATAAAGTCATCTCCGCTTCTGAGCAGCTCAAGGGTTCCTTCTTTTTCTTTTCTTTTCTTTTTCTTTTCCATTTCTTTTCCTGCCACCTGGACATTTCTGCTCACGGACATGGACGGTTTCTCTTCCACCAGAGAAGCAGAAGCCTCGGTCGTTCGCGTCCCCGGCGCTGTCCTCTCAGTCGACTGCCGCGCAGCCGCCCCCGCGCCCGGTTTCCACCACGCTAGCGTCTGCCGCCTCCTCGCCCGCCCCCGCCCCCGCCCCGGCGGTCAGGTCGCCCCTGGTTGGTTCGCCAGCGGCCTCGCCTCGCCTTCAGCAGCCCGCCACGCAGATGTCCCGAACCTCAGCCAACAACGCGGCATCCGCGAGCCAACGCGCGCAGCCCACGTCGGCGCTGCAACCTGGTATCCCCACGCGACTGTTCCTCGAATTCTATCGCTTCAGTATTTTTTTTTGGCTCACCCTTTGGTTCTCCGTGTCGCAAGGGTCCATCACCCCGTCCTACATCAGCGGATGGCGCTCGGACGTCCCCGGTACGTGATGGGCGTCTTACGTTGTGCACTCTCCTGCAATCATAGGATTGGTCAGTTTATAATATATATATATATATATATGTGTGTGTGTGTGTGTGTTCATGTATGTGTGTCGTCATTGGTCATAGCCGTGGGAACGTCTCATCAGCCGAAGCCCAACCTGGAGCAACTATTGGGACCGAGCCCGCGCGATGTCGCGCAGCAGAAAGAGGCGGAAAAGAAGACCAAGAAGGAAAGCGACGATTTCGACAATCTGCTCTCTGGTACATTCGATGCTCGGAGAGACCTCCCAGAAATAAAAATAAAACTAAAAAGGCATAAATATAAATATGAATATAAATAAATACCAATACTAGTGTAACATAATTCCCTCCTATCTGGGTGCGTCCCAACTCGTTTATCGTCGACAGAGTTGGATTCCGAGGTGCAGAAGGAGCAGGCGACGAAGCAGAAGGAGGAGGAGGAGCGGAAGAGGCGCGAAGAGGAGATCGCCAGCAAGAAGAGCCAGCACCTGCAGGCCATCGAGTCACTCATCGACCAGCTCGACATCCTCGACGACGAGCCCACCACTCACGGCGCGGCGGGTAAACCGCCCCTCCGCCCCAATCAAGATTGCCCCCAGATCAAGGAGGGGCTTTCTGCTGTGGAATTTGAATTATTTTTCGCTGAGCTGCGGCTGATTCGTTTGGGGGGGGGTTTGATTCCAGGACGACCAATCGCGAGTGGGCACCTGTCCCAAGGCAGCCTCGCCAGCACCATCTCCAGTGCGTGCAATTCAATTCCCTTTCTTTAAGAAACAAAATGAAACAATTTCATTGTGGCCTCTTGTTGCGAATTAATTGCTTCTATATTAAAATTCTAATAGTGGTTGCGGCGGGTGACGGAAACAAACCTGCAGCGTCAGCCGCGGTCAAAGGTTTGTAGTGTTTATTTTATTTTATTTTATTTTATTTTAAATTCCCTGCCTACAGAGCGACAGGAGTATGAGCTCATTCAGCGCAAGTACAAGGAACTCGCCAGCATGACCGGACAGGTAAACATTCCCCTTTAGAAGCAAAAAAAAAAGATGGAGAGAAGGAAATGGAAATGGAAATGGAAAGGAAAAATTTTCTTCCCCTTCTTATCACCGGTTATTCTCCGCTCAATGCCCCGGACTTCTTTGCAGCCGCTCTGGACGAGTAACACCGGCACGCAGTTGGACTCGAAGGCCGTCACAGCCGTCGTGAAGCAGACGGTGGACCAGGCCAAGGCTCTCGCCGACTCTGCCGCCACCTCGCCCGATCGGCACGACGTACGATCCGCTCCGGAGACTGACTACACGCCGTTGTCTTGCACAAGACAACCTCTGCACACCTGAGTGACTGACGCATCCTGGTTGATTGGTTGGGTTGATTGGATATCTCGTCGTGACAGTTGATCATCGAGCGCGCGCGTGAATGCGTGAGCGCTCTGGGGCCTTTCCTCCTCGGGGTCAAGTCGCTGGACGACACCATCGCGGACATGCGAAGCGGTCGTCGAACCACCGACCGGAGCGTGGTCGAGAGCATGATCACGCACCTGCAAGGCCAGCACGGCCAGCTCATGAAAGCATACGAGCGGCTGCTGGAGTCCTACATTTATTCCCACCACTCCTCCGGGTCGCCCTCCGT
Source organism: Acanthamoeba culbertsoni (assembly GCA_000826265.1). Classification (NCBI taxonomy): domain Eukaryota; phylum Discosea; order Longamoebia; family Acanthamoebidae; genus Acanthamoeba; species Acanthamoeba culbertsoni. The sequence goes on from CDFF01071921.1 coordinate 10,657, forward strand.
CCCCAAGGCTTCCCGCCCTCCTGACGGTACGCAGCGTCCTGCTTGAGGGGGGGGGGGAAGCGAAAGGAGAACAGAGGGATAGGGAAGAAAGGAAACGCAATTTCATTGTTCTCACGGCTGATTCCCACCCAGAAGAAGCGCCGAAGATGACGCAGGAATTCACGGCTGAACAGGCCAAGAATGCGATTCTGTACTCCTTCCGGGACTTTTATCAGGTGTGTTGAGATGTCACACCCTCGTTCGGGTGAATTACGCTTACATTGGGTTCTTGTCGACAACACAGAGCACAGCGGCGCCGCCTGCCCCCAATACGTTGGAGTACCTCAGCTACGTGCCGTGGCAACCCACAAGGTAGCACAATTTCATATGAACATCAACGCAGCACATGTGAGCAGTGGGCATAACGTGTACGGGGCGAGTGTAGGTCAATGCGGGAATACTGTAGCGACATCATTCAGACGTTCAAGCCGATCGTAGACTTCATCAATTCGCCGTTGCACGCGTTCAATTTCCGAAGCTTCTCAGAAATCGTATCTAAGGTACGATACACTTGCGAGAATCAGGGCAATTGAATGACATTAGCATGACTGTGTTCGAAAACAGCAAATAGAGTTGCTTGTGCCGATAGCGAAGATGATTCAGCATGATCGTACCAAGTACGCTGCGTTCGAGAAGTTCCCGCTTGGAATTAAAGTCTACATCAATGCTGTCATCGTATTCATTGAAGCCATCAACACCTACAAGCAGTGCGTTATTTCAATGGATATCTTTTGTTACGAGCAAAGAAAGCTGATCGTAATACGTATAGGCGAGGTTCTTACGCCAGTAGCACGGAACTGTTTACGGCCAATCACAGGAAGGACGAGTTATCAAACGCTCTTAAGATGCTGCTCGCCACCATCCGCAAGATTATTGACTCGTCACCTCTGTAAAACGTTGCGCCGTGCCTCGAACAACACCATGCAAGTACTTTGGATAACCGCATATAGGAATGTTATATTAGAATTATTTTGTGATAAGGAGGAGCTGGCGTAGGGCCGCTATCACCCCCCCCCTTCACCATTTGTTTTTATTTTCAGGGACAGAGGACGAATTTCCTTCTGCTAAAAAGCGCAAGGCGTCCGTTGGGGGAAGAAGACCCGGTTGCTACGTCTGCTAGCAATACACAAGGGCCTTCTCCACCTGACCCTTGTACTGTGAGTGCTCCGAAAAGGGCCCTTTTTCAAGGCAGAGAATTTAAGAAGGGGACCACTTCCTCAGGTCAGCGGCAGCGCGTCCTTCATCTTAGACACTTTCATCCGACAGAAACGTGAAACCGGAACAGGAGGATAATTATCGCCATGCAAGCCCCTCCTCTCCACATCCCATCCCCCCTTAGCAACTCTCAATCTGGGAACGCCACCGATGAGGCACTTCTGGCCCTGTGTAGCCAAGTTGAAGCCGTGGGCCTCTCCATCATTCAACACAGCAAACAGTTGTCAGAACTGGTGATGGTCTCCGGTTCTCAGGAGGAACTCGAGAAGTCAGTTATTCAGACCGCCAAGGCGGCGGCCAAGGACACCGCCACCCTCGTGGATCTGATCAACAGCGCCCCCACCACGAGCGTACAAGCCAAACGACTCCAACTGAACCTTCTTAAGAACGCTGGTCGCGAATGCTCCACTACTGTACTCAATCTTATAGGCTCCACCAAGAACGCCATAAGTAATCATTCCTCCAAATAAGCTTATCTTATCCACATTATTCCCATTAACTTACCCCCTTCCCCTCCATTTCCCCTTTTCCTCTTTAGACAACCCGTTCGATTTCATGACAAAGCAAGATGTGACCAACAAGTGTAAGGAAGTGGCCGTAAGCACGCAGGCCGTTCTCGACGCCATCCGCCAACTGTCGGCCCTGTGTTCTCCCGCGGCAGCCCTGAACCGCGAACACCTGAGCGAGACTCTCAAGAGGGAAAACGACAAGCTGCTGCGAGAGGTGTCCCGCACGGTCGACGAGGCCATGACAAGCCTCAGCAGCCTCGTTGAAGCCGTTGTGAAGGGCAACAAGGCCGGCTTCGTCAACGAGGCCAAGGCGTCGGCCACCAAGCTGGCGCAGCTTATCGAGACCTCCAAAAGTCTCGGCATCGAGCGAGACGGCGCCAAGCTCAAACAGGCCTCTCTCAAGATCATCTCTACGGGCAAGATAGCCCTGCGCTCGCCCGACGACGATCTCTACAAGCAGCAGCTCCTCGCCTCCCGCCAGGCGGTCGAGGAGGCCATGCGCCTATGTGCCATGGCCATCCAGAGTCGCTTACTGGCGGCCAAGTCCAGCATGGACAATGCCATGGAGGGGCCGCCCTCGGCACGTGGCTCTCCCTCGAGGATTGCCACGCCTACCTCGCCTGTGCCCGCCATCTCCATGCCGCGCCGGCGTACCGACTATGCCACCCTGTCGGGGCCGCCCTCTCCCGGTTCCCAACGTAACCCGTCCTCGCAACCACAACATCTCCAGCCGAAAGGCCCCAACTGGGTACGCAACGTTATTTCATTATAATATTTATAACAATAATGATAATAAACATAATAAAGACAAAACTGACATGTGATATCGAACAGGAGAACATCAATAAGCGATATTCGCTGCCGCCGGGACAGATTCAACAGGCCATCGCTTCGTCGATGCAGAGACGGAACAGCGGCAACTGGACTGACGTACGTTTTCTTGGTTGGCCGGTTCCGTTGAATTGAGGAGTAATTACATTCCTCCCTTATTTCCCGACTTGTAGCCTGCGCAACAAGTGGCCGACCAAGTGGTGCAATCGCTCGAGGAGATGTACCCGGATATCCGGTCGCAGAGGACCGAACTCATCAACTCAATCAGCACCGAGCTGAGCGAAGGTGGGCGGGACTCTCCCTCTGCACTACGAGACAGAGAGGTATTTTAACCAACGACAACCTTTTTCTTTTCTCTGTCACACGCGCAGTCGATTTCGACGCGGAGAAGTTCGCGTCCACCCCGTCATCGTCCGAATTCGAGCCACAGTCGGAGCTGGAGAAGATCATCGCCATGGAGAACTACATGGAATGGCGAAAGGTCACCTTGACGCGCCGCCAGGCCAACAAGGCCAAGAGCATCCTAGACGAACTGGTACACTCCATGGAATGTCGGTGTGCCCTTGGCGATTACCTACAACGTTAGCGTAACACAACTCGATGTGCGTTGCCATGCCCGCAGGACCTAACCGTGGATGACGGCACCGGCTCAATGACGATGGACCTCAAGAAGATAGGGCAGCAGTTCAAGGCCATATCCGTCAATGTACGTCCCATGGTCCGAACCAGTCCGCAGAGCACTGCTCAGTGAGCCTCTCTCTGCTCTCTCTCTCTCTCTCTCTCTCTCTCTCTCTCTCTCTTTCGCAGCTGGGTGATGCGGCTCTGGAGTTCATCGTCACCGCCAACGAGCATGTGGTCAACCCCAGGGGTGCCACCGAGTCTCTTGAGGATGCGGCGCGCATGTTGTACCTGGTGCTGAAGAAAATCATGCTCATCGCCTTCGCCGCCGGGCGGATGTCCAAGGTCACCAACACCGCCATCAAAATTATCGAGGCCAGCGTCAAGAGCATCGCCGAGTCGCGGACGCGCGGCATCCTCGAGGAGGACTGCATCGAGGCCGCCTCGACCCAGGCCGCGACCATGGTGGAGACCAACCTGCAGAAGCGCGTCTTTTTGGAGAGCAACGCCATGCGCGTGCTCGCCTTACAGACCATGTCCGCACTGGCCGTGCTCGCATCGAACGCGAAATTCACTGGTGACCCCCCCCCCTCCCATACGCCCTTTAAATAGAGCCTTTGCTGGGAACTGACTGAGAGAAACGCACGCGCAGGATCGTACTTGGCCCTGTCGGCTGCGACCCATGGACTGGCCGACTCAACTGCCAGGCTGCTCGATATGGTGGAAACATCGGTCTACTTATCCCTCAACAAACATAGGTAGGCAAAAGATACCCAACAAAAAAAAAACACAAATGGTGGTGGTTAACAATACACAACACTGAAGGTACTCGATGACTGTAAATGCGAGCGATATTCCTGCCATGCTGGGCGAGGCGGAAGACATGGCCGATACCAACATGTGGGACGACCCACCAGAGTGCGTGGCGGCCGGTATAAGACACGATGACTCCAAGGCCATCACTGCGGGCTCGCTGAACCGGCTGATTGAGGCTCTCACTTCCGTCGAAAATTATGGTATGTAACACCGCACTCGGGCCGAGTACCGAATGACTCATCTTTTCACTGCGCAACAGACAGCAATTTTCTGCACACTTTCATTACCACCTATCAATCCTTCACGACACCATATAAACTATTCGATAAATTGCTGCAAAGATACAATGTGCCGAAGGACCGAGTGGATGATAAGATGCGAGACGCGATTAAGCTCAGGTGGGCAACGAAAAACCAGAAGAATACTCCCTTGGGGTGAAAAGTTAACAACGGTGCTACGTACGTTGACCACAGGGTGTCGGTGGTCCTCAAGTACTGGGTGTCGACACAGTTCTACGACCTGGACGAGGAGATGATCAGCAAGTTGTACAATTTTGTGGATAACACGCTTAAAAACGATGGATATGAAGAACTGGCCGCCATGCTCAAGAAAGAAATCACTTCGAAGGCAATTCTAGAATTCCAGCCACGCTCCTGGTCAGGTTATCTCCAGTGAGATCTCATCAACCCCCCCCGTTTTCCCTATTCGCGCTGCAGATTGAGGCTCGAAGAAACGAGAGAAGCGCCATGTTTGCCCCGCCAACCGAACTCAGCGTACGTTGGCCACTTGACACACACCTTAAAGTGACAACGAACATCTATCTTTACCATGGTTTCTCTTGTACGCCAGTGGCCTGACACAAGGAGCGTGTCGGAGATCTTCATGATGATCCCTCCACAGGAGCTTGCAGAACAGCTCACCATCATCGACGCAGCTATATTCTCAGTCATCGAGGTTCGTCTGTCCCTTCCTCTCCGTTTCAGAAAATAGTTTTTTTTTTAAAAAAAATGATTGACACCACATGTCAGCCTTCGGAACTGCTGAACCAATCATGGAACAGCACGAAGCTGGCCTATCGAGCTCCAAACGTACGAGCAATGATCAACCGGGCCAATGGCGTGTCGTTTTGGGTTGCCAGCATGATTCTCATGCAAGACAAGTCGAAGGAACGCAAGAAAGTGACCGAAAAGTTCGTCCTCATCGCGGAGGTACTTGGGCTCCGAGGTGGTGACGTGATCTTGCAGAGTGACTGACTCCATCTGCACTCATAGTGCCTGCGAAAAATGAACAACTTCAACACACTGATGGGCATAATTGCTGGTCTCAATACGGCCTCGGTTAACCGACTGAAGGCAATTAAGACAGACATGGCCAAGAAAGTCCTAACAGTGCGTTAATTGAGACTCCACAAATGCTGGCTGAACTTTAACTGATACGCTGATGTTTCTCCCAACGTAGTCATTCCAAAAGTTGGAAACTCTGATGCATCCTCAGAGCTCTTTCAAGAACTACCGCGAAAGTCTGCATGAAGCCAGTCCGCCTTGCATACCTTATCTGTATGTCTGTTACCGCTTCTGTCTGCAGGATTCTCTCTCACGCCATTGACAGGGGAGTCTACCTCACTGATTTGGTGTTCATCGAGGATGGCAACCCTGATTCATCCGATGGCCTCATTAATTTCTACAAGGTTTGATTCGATATCGGATATTGGAGACACTCAGCCACATCCTTCTAAGTCTCACATAATTTCGTACACTATCAGAGGCAACTTGTGTACCGGGTGATCCAGCAGGTGCAGCAATATCAGCAAACCAAATACTCGTTTACACCCAAGGAACCTCTTAAGACATTCCTCACAGCCCTTCCTGGTCTGGGCGACAAACAACTTTACGAACTCTCTCTGGAGCATGAGCCAAGGGAGAAGAAGAAGACTTAAGGCTCTGCTACTGAACAACCAACCAAACTTTGTGTGCACTTTTGCTGTCGTCAAGTTTCCTGTTGCATTTTCTTTTGGCTTTCACTAACCACCACGCTCCTGAAGGCTCTGCCACACGTAGCGACATTACAGCCCTCTATCCCTCGATTATAGGACTCAGTTCGGTTGGAGACGAGGAAAGATGCGTGGCGCAAAAGATAGATCGTCGTCTAAGGCGATGCGATTGGACCAGATCTTCTCTCTCTTCTTGCTTCTTGCCTTCCTCCTCTTCTCTCTCTTCTATTTACAGCATATTCTCTCAGGCTCACCGCAGAGAGTTCCGAATCCAATTTTGGAGAGGCAATTGCAAGGGCTCTCTAAAGGTGGACACAAGGTGGCGCCGCCCCCTCGAGTTCCCAGAGATGAAATTGAGGCCTACGAGATGGAGGAAAGGAGAGAACTTGGTCTCGATAAAGATGAAGAAGAACTAGCCGCCAACGAAGATCACACCTCAGCAGACGAGGTGACCTTTCTCTTCGCTGCTATCGACATCGGGCACAAGTGGCAATTTGACGGAACCGAGGTTGAGTTCAAAGAATACCTCAAACGGACGATGGAAGTCATTTCTACACAGTTCAAAGATGAGAAAGTTCGACTCATCATAGAGGAGAAGCATGTGCCCGACGTGCAGTCTTACCTCACCCCCAACATCAACGTCAAACACGCCAAGATCGCTGATTTGCGCGCCTGGACACACTTCTCAATGATCGAAAAGATAAGGAACGCCGACTGGTGGACAGTAAGCGTGCCTGATGTCGCTGCATCCGTGCAAGGTACCTACTGCCACCATTTTCCAGCTGCTGGGTTATCTCTCATGCCCTTGCTTGCCTTCAAGGCCAGAGCGACTTGTATGGTCCTGTCGTTATGCACAGGCTCCTGTGGCTGCGTGACCTTGCCAAGGAGAATCCCTTCAAGACCAAGTACCCGCAATCTCGCGTTCTTCTTCTACAAACAACGATATCAATGCTGACTACAACTTTTCTCTACGTGGCAGGTACTTCATGTGGATGGACGCTAGCACTTGCACCTCTCGAATGGTGGCTGAGAATGGCATTTCTGCTGCTGAGGTCAAGAACAAGGCTCGGTGCATATCTCCTACTCGGACAAAATACGCAGTGTTGAGATTACTCATGCTTGGTTGTTCGGCCGCTTTCGTCAGATACTTCATGGACAAGTTTATGATCACCATTACGCCCATGTATAGAGACAACCACATCCAGGGCTGCAATAGGGCTGCTCTGCTGCGTCTCGCGCAGGACAAGACCGTGTGCTTCGAAGTGAAGGGTCACATTTCAATCACTTACAGTGAACGTTTCATTATTAAGCTCTCAGAATTAACATAGTGACTGTACAGGTTGGGTGATGGGCGGAAAGAGAAATTACATCATGAAAATCACGCAACTTTATGAGGAGATGCTTGCGAAGGCTCTCCCGCTGGGTACATTTCCCCAGACTCCTCATGATATTCTTGTTGCCGTGCTGACCAACCCGTGTCTATATATAATATATATATATATATATATATAGGATGCCTGGGTACCGAGGAGACGATAATGAGCCTTGTGTGGTACAATAGGCCCGATCTCTTCCATGTGCATTACAATGCCCCGAGGCATGTGCCGTTCGACGGCGGGGATATCTGCAAATTCGTATTGAAGGGCAATGACTGGAAGGTAATCCATCCCTCCCTGTCCCCGCTTCCTCTAGCTTTCTCTCATCTCGCCTATTGATGCCGCAGGAACCCGAAGTGTTCCCTCAGCAGCAGTATTTCCAGGAGCAAAAGAAGTTGGCCGCAGAGAAAAAGAAGCAAGGTGATGCTGGACAGTAGAACCGGCCAGCTGATCAGCTGGCCGACAACTTTTGCTTTTCTATCGTTGTATCCTCGTTATTTTCGCTATCTTCTCTCCTCCTCCTCCTCCTCCTCGAGATTCCTGCGCGTTCGAGGCCGCGTGATGTGCCCTGCCCATGGCTTGGCCAATCGTAATTGAACGCACGAGCATTTTTATTGTATTCGCCTCCAGGAGTTTTTCCTCTTTCTGCTGGTTGGTTGTGTCGGCAAATTTTATTCATTTTTGTGCGACTGAGTGCGGAGACGAAGGAGGGCAGGCCAGGAATCTTGTGCAAAGGTGTGTCTTTCTCGTCCTAGAGAAATAAGGTTAGTTTTGTCACTGTTTAGACCGTGACCCGACAGCACTCTCTGTTCGCGAAATCTATCCGTGTTGCTGCAACGCTGCTGTTTCGGGGCGGGGGTGAGTGAGCAAGCAGTGTTCCTCACCAACAGGTTTGCCAGGCATATTTTCGGCACACTCTTCTGATTCTGTGCAGGTGCCAGTTCTTGTTGTTGCGCCCCGGGATGGACTGGGATGCCTACCTCAACTTGCAGTACCAGCTTCTGTTGGCAAAGACACGAGTCATGCAAGTTCGTCACCACAACCCCAGCCCGAATGGGGGAACTGCTCAAAGGCGAGACTAAGCTTCTCTCCAATGCACTTGTTAGATATTCGGTTGCGCGGGCCAGTCCTTTGACAACAAGACGGGTTTGGTGCTCCCCAACCTCTACACAGGCATGGGTACGGAACGGTTCATGAACCTCCTCTACCGTTTTCGCTCCGACTGAAAAAACCTGCTCCTCAGGGGTGCCAGACGCCAAGAGCATTTCGGCATACCACGCCACTCAGGTTCAAACCCTATTGAACCAAGCCGCTGCTGCTCCGGGTCCTGCAGGGCTACCTGTACAGAATGTACTGTTGTTGCTGCTTAGCGTGCTTCGTTGATATGGGGTTTACACTCTTATTATTATTGTTATTATTATGGGCATGCAGGTTGCCGCCTTTTTGGAGGCGCTTAACGAAGAAAGGGAGAAGGAAGAAGACGAGCGACAGCAGACAAGAGGCATACAACAAAACGGTAGCGCTGGACATGCTACGCAGACAACCCACACAAAGGGAAGCAAGAAATCGAAAAAGAAGCAAACAAAAGGCGCCGAAAGACAGAGCCACAAGACGTCACCCGGTAGGCGCGGAGGCAACGATGCCGAGTTTGAAGGCCTGTCTGCGCTCTCCGCCATGTTGGGGACGAAGACCAGCCCCGCAGGCATTTCCACCGTGGCCGCCGCGGCGCTGCACGATGCCGACAGAGAACACGACGAGGACGGCATCGGCTTGCTTGCCGCACTGGCCACCGAGCACGTCGAGCGACGACACAGTCCGATTCCTGAGAGGCGCACTGTGGCGCATCCTACGCTCTCAGACGACGCTGAGCAGGACATGGAGACGGAATCGCCGCCGAGGGCTTCATCGCGAAGCGGAAAGCGACGATCGCGCGGCCTGCAGCGGTCGGCAGTGAAGGTCGAAGAGGCCAGCGACCAGTCCGTGGAGCCTTCGCCCGCGGGATCACCCACCCAGACTCTCCGACGAAGCTCGCGCAGGTTTCCCTCT
>CDFF01071922.1:0-11988 GCA_000826265.1 Acanthamoeba culbertsoni
CCTTCCAGAACGGCATCGGTAGCGTGCGTGCCTCTTCTATGATTTTTTGATGGCGGCGTTGCACGGAGCAATCGCGGCTGTGTAGAGCGATGGCGTCACCGTACTGATCGGCCAGAACCTGAACCTCCAAATGATGCGCGCTTGGAACGAGCCTCATCACGAAGACAGACGCTCCGCGAATTTCGGACACCACCTTGGTCCCCGAGCATGTCAGTGACCGGCGAGGCATCAGCCAAATGGCGGAGAGACAACACAACAGTGTATTCTTCGTTTTCCATTTCTGCCTGTAAAGCAGGCGTACCTGTCGAAAAGCGGCCTCAACTTCGTCCTCTTTGGTGACCTTGCGAATACCCTTTCCGCCCCCACCCTCAGAAGCCTTGATCATCGCTGGATATCCAATGCGTCGCAAAACCTCTCGCGCCTCCTCAGCGGACTTGACTTGCGCCATACTGCGCTTCTCGTCCGGTATCCCTGTTTCGCTGTATGTCACGCGCACTCCATCGCTGCCCCCGTCGAGAGAGCATCCGCCACACGGAAAATGTCAGCTTTCAACTACACATGTGGGTAGTTTTATAAAGAGTGACGGGCGCGCTGCACGTGCTTACCCACTCCAAGGAACAACTGAGACGTTGGCCGACTGAGCGAGGATGGTTGAGCATATCTTATCGCCAAGGTCGCGCATGGCGGAGGCAGGAGGCCCCAGAAAAGCTATGCCAACGGCAGTCAGGGAGGACGGGAGGCGAGGGTTCTCGGAAGCATGGCCCCAGCCGGCCCACACGGCGTCGGCTCCCGTGCGAATGGCAAGGTCTACAATAAGAGGCACGTTGGCGTAGTTGTTGGCGTTGGAACCACCAGGAACCTCTTCGAATGAATCTGCCAGCCGTATGTACTCTGCACCTGCCTTGAGATCTTCCGGCGTGGCCATCGCAATGAAATGGACCATTCTCTCATTTCCGAAAGTTTCGAAGGCCCATTTGCGCATGGAACGAATGGCTTTCACCGCCGCAATGCCGTTGTTGGCCACCAACACCCGTTCTATAACTTTGTTGCCCTTGCAGCACTCCACGAAGTGTCGCACGCTAGCAAAATGCATGCCTTTGCTCTGTTGTTTGCTTTCCTCCATCATTTCGATTCAGAAAAGTACTACTCGTCCGAGAACACAAAACGCGATTATCACGGGAGATGGTAGTGAGCACAAGCTAAAGGCAGCTCTATACGTCACACAAAGAGTAGGGTTGTGCTGCCGGACGCGGCCAGTGGATCTGCTCCGTTGGGGGCGTTTGCGGAACAAACTGACTTAAGTTAGGAGGTCCGGAGCTTTCCGCATTTTTCTTCGGCTCCCATTTTCCCCTCTTCCCTAGTGCGGGGGAATGCGGGCTGAGTCAGCAGCCCGACACGTATATTCCACCGCGGGGATGTGATGGTGAATCTGACTTGTGCAAAATATACAATTTATTTATTTAGTATTAATGGTCTTCTATTGATTTATTTATTTTCTGGTGCAAAATTTTAGCCATCAACATCAGCAGCCTCTTCGTCTTCTTCAATGGTCAATGGACCCAGGGCTCCTTCTTCATGTGAGGCCACATCTGGAACACGCGCATCGTTCTCTTCATCGCACGCTCCAAAAACAGGGGAAGCGGATTTAGAAGTTCTATGCCGTCCACTTGGAGATCGTTCGGATGTTGCAGCTCGCTGCTTCTCCACGCCTTTCAACCACGCCGTGAGCGAGGCATTGAAGAGCAAGATTGTTTTAACCTGGGGAGGAAAGGTCTACCATCGAGTGGCTCTTCCATTCGCTGTTCGTGATATTTGCAGTAGGGGAGGGACTTGGTCTTTAGTACAGGAATGCTGCATTTCTTATTCTTCTTGGTGGCGTCAATATACTGACACCAAGTGAACTGAGAGTTGGGATCTAGAGGAGCATGGTGCTAAAAGGAAGAATGAGTCTTGGATTCTCAGAACAGAAGCAGCATCTCATCTTTAACATTCGAGGGGGTCATACCCAGCAATATTTAAGTCCTGAGAGAGCCTTACTTTTACATGGTCGCTTTTTAACGACGGCAATGCAAAGCCCTCCGCTTTCATTTTCGATGATGTCTTCTCTAGGGCCTGTCATTTCAACGTGAGACGCAACCCAGTCAAGGAGAGAGGGAGCCTACTACTGGGTAAGTTCTGAGTCTTAATCGCCTTCTTTGCCTTCTTCACAGGCGGTTCTGCTTCGGAGGGCGGCTCGCTGCTGTCTGAAAGGAGTTCGCTAACCTCGTCTTCATCATCCTCGCTTGAGTGTGTATCCGTTCCAGAGTCAGATCCTCCCCAGCCTTCATACTGCAGCAAACGGCCTAAAATGAAGCTATTGAAGCCACTCAGATAAGGATTTGCTGCAGCGTAAACGGATGGCCGCTACCTTTTCTCTTTGGTAAGTCGCCCTATCAATCGTCGAGCTCGAGCTAAGCTTGCTGAAAGCTGTGCATTTTCCTGTAGTTTCAGTTTCAATAAGAAGATAAGCTCAATCCGCAGTCTGGCAAAACATGACAAACCTCTTCTAACTGGGCATATCGACGTTTCAAGACATTACAATCTGGAGATGCAAAGAGCAATTTTAGGTGCTGGTCATTTATAGGAGCTCCTTCTACGGTAACGCACCGTCCATCACAAGTAAGAATCAGGAAAGCAGAGAAGATCGGCACACTGACGCGGCCCTAGTTTTTTGCCCTGGTTTTCCTTTTTTGTTTCCCTGCCACAAATCTTGCGAGAAATGGTTCGAAATTCAAGTGGCTCCTTGTTTTTTTTTTTCCGCATACACCGAGCTGTTATCCAAGCTCCTTTACAGCATCGGTCCAGGTAAAAAGTTGAGACGGTACCACTGCACAGTAACGTCGGGCCCACTGCAAGGCACCCACGGCGAACAAGCCGTAGAGTACTCAGAAAGAAAATGGTAGTAGAGGAGCGCGTTGTAGGTCTCTGGCACGGAAGAATCAGGAGGCTCTGAGGCTACCGGCTCGATATGGTGCTCAATTGCATAAGAGGTAGACTGGGCAGGTGAAGTAATGGCCATCTCGAATCTCGTGGCCAACTGTAGATTTGAAGGACCTGAGGAAGAGGGCTGTTGAGCGTCCATGTATGCGGGGCTTCCTTTTTTTGGTGTCGCTGTGACAGTTGTTTGGGGTGGCGCCGTATGGCCCGGTCGCCCCATTGCATGGGATCGCTCCTCAAGATCTTCATTCGGAAGAGATACGTTAAGACAGACCTACTGGATGTGAAAAAGCAAGCAACATGCACCTTCAGTGTCAACTTCACTGTCCGAGCCGCCATCAAAGGAGCGGGGTGAGGCGCGCGGGTTGAGAAGTTGGGCTAAGAGAGCTTCGACCTGCTCCGAGTCTGCACAGAAGTCACGGAGGTATTGTAGCATATTGGCTCCTTTGTTCATTTTGTGACGCGCTCCTGGCAGTGTATTAAGCGCGCTACACCAATCGCAAGCGGAACTCGTAAGCATCGGGATCAGACATTAATCAAGATGGTTCGTGGGCAGGCTTAGCCACATACCAAAGAAAGCCCTCGTGGGTGATTTGAGCGAAGAGCGTGCCCGTTTTATGAATGTAGTACTGATCCCCGGAGGTCTTGTCGAGCAGGAAATCGCACAAGGAGAGAATCTCCTGCTGCAGAATGAGCATCGTGCCCGGGTCTCGTATGGAGCAGGCCAGGGGCACTTCGAGTGCGCCAATGAACCCGTTGGTTTTCTATCCTCCGTCCCGATAGTCAGCTTGCTTGTGTCGGATGACGTGTGACAGAGAAACGAAACATTGTGTGGTAAAGTGATGTCGACGGGAGGGGGGGGGAGCGGTGCCCACCTTGTTTCGGTCCATGAGGTGCACGGGCACGGGTATCCACCGCAGGCCTAGGTTCTTTGCCTTCCGTTCGAGCATCGACAAGAAGTCATCCACAACGCATCCCGTACAAACCAGCCACCGAAACTCGACGTGGAACCACTCGTATGGGTTGAACAGTCCGTCATAGACCATGTACTATGCCCCGCCCCCGAACCACACACACACACACACACATTAGCGTTGTGTAAGGGGTGGGGGGTGAGGATGGGGGGGAGGTGAGATAAAGGGACGTGGGGGCGAGGATCGCACCAGCCACTCGTAACGATCAGTCTTGGTGCGAGGGATCTCGATCTTGAGAATGTGAGTGGGCGGCTTCTTGTCGGATGCCTTCGGCAGGGGAGACGAGGGAATGCGCAACTCGTGCGAGGTCGCTGTTGCCTGGCTTACAGATGATGCAGAAGACGGGGGTGGATGTGTCACGGCCGGAGTGGAGGCACCGGACACGCCGGCCTCGGGTGTCGCGAGAGGGCGCAGCGGCATGTCCGACGGCTGCTTCTTGAGCATGGAGCTCGACCGTTGCGTTCCCGTGGGCCCCAGGGGCGGCGGCTCCTTGTGGGACGGCGGTTCAGCGGTGTTTGCCGGCGATCCTGCCGCCGAGAGGAGATGATCATCCTGCTGGGACCTTGTCTTGATCAGCTGGAACCGCCCCATTACATACATGCTTCCCGTTTGGTTGTTTTGTTTCCCTTATCTCATCCTAGTGATTCGTTTTGTTGTATTGCTAGGGGAGAAGAGAAGAGAAGAGAAGAGAAGAGAAGAGAAGAGAAGAGAAGAGAAGAGAAGAGAGAATTGCGGCAAGTGAACGTGCCTTTAGGCGATAATAGTAGTTGCCGTCCTTGAAGTACGCCTTGCCGGCCACATGCTCAATAGCGCCTGCGTCCAGCAGCCGCTGTCCCAGCTCCTCTGCAGCGCGTCTGCTCTCGACCTGCACAGATTTGAGTAGCCACTCGACACAGTCGGACCCTGGATTGAAGCACACGAGTGTGAGTGCGGAAGGAAAGCGAGGAGCTTCTCCACACCAATCGAATGATGAGAACAAGGCATAACACACCAACAAAACAGTTTTTGTAATTTCGGAATCTCCATCTCCGGTCGCGTATCAACGGCGCGAGGCCACTTATGGGATGCCGCATAGCGGCCAACAGTCTCTCCCACTGCAATGATTGGGGGCACACGTGTCAAGGGCAACCGAACGAACGTTCGTAGCGGTCGGTCACAACGCGGTTTCGGTTGTTCCAGGAGTGTGTGTGTGTGTGTGTGTGTGTGTGCATGTGTTAGTCCGTAATCGCGGGCACATCTCACAAGAAAGCCTGATGCGTACGTCATCGGGTTTCACCTTAGCAGTCCCGTTCTTGACGTCGCCATCGTCCCCCAGGGCGTACTTGGAAAGCTGTGAGAGCGGAGAATAGTATGCGTACGACAACCCCCCCCCCAAGGCGTGAGCAGCAGGCTTCATATTGGGGGGGGGAAGGGGAGGTTGGAAAATCTCAGCACGTACGACTTGCACGTTCAGCTTGCTCTCGTTATCGTCCCTGGCGGCGAGGGCTTTGGCAAACGCAAAGAAGCTGCGGACGGTTCGCTCCTCGGCTTCAGCTGAGTGGATGGGTGCGAGAACGTACTTGACAGCGGAGTACTTGAGCGTATCATACATATCGTCCGAGTATCCACAAATGAGCTGCACATGAAACGAATAAAGGAACTCATCAATCGATCGACTTTGACTTACGAGAAATTAAAAATAAGCGCGCTGTTGGTGCCCGTGTGGGGCAATAGGCGGAATCTGTGCTAAGATCAGGATGAGGTAACCTGATCGAGGTAATTCCACGAGTACTGCGCGGAGGCCTTATGCTGGAAGGACACGCGCATGCCCGCCCACCGTTCCTCGCCGAGTCCCATGAGTTGGTAGGTGTAGGTGATCCCGGCTCCTCCCGCCCTGCGACCCGCCCCCGCCCCCGCCCCGCCCCACCCCATACAAGAGCATGAGAACACGAACCCCCCCGCAATAGGGGCGGGGCGGGGCGGAGAAGCCCGCAGTGCACCGTACCGCATGCGTCGGTCGTCCTTTTTGTGATATCGCTTCACGCGGATGTTTTGGCCCTCTTTGGCAAACTCGTGGTAGTCGTTACCCATGGATACTGTGTACGTGCTCTTCTCCGATGCATTCGCCGCGACGACCCCTGGGCTGCTGTTCGCTCCCACGCCACTCCCGAGGGGCACCTGGATCCCACGCGGGCCGGGCCGGGCCGGGCCGGGCGGCACGGTCAGTATTTAAATGAGTTGTTGGAATCAGAGAGCGCAGAGAGCACAGAGAGAGCTCTTAAGGGCTCCTAATTTGCGCGCGTGCGGGCCCGGGTGGGTGGCGTCTGGGGGGTGGGGGTGGGGTGGGGGTGGTCACGAAGACAGGTTACCTTCGCTACGGAGGCCTGGGCGGGGGGCTTGGCCAAGGAGGGGGGCTTGAGGTCCTTGCGGGGTTTGGGTGGCACCACGAGCTGGTAGCCCTGCACCAGTCGCTGCGATACGAGCTCCCTCAGGAGCTCCTCGGTGCGTGAGCGGTAGGGTCCAGCGTCGTCGGCGTTCAGGGTGTGATTGCCCTCGGCGAAGCGTGAGTTGAGTTCGGAGGGGGTGGGCTTGTAGTCCGTGGTCAGGGGCAGCGAGGCGGGCTCGCAGAGCGACTTCCAATTGGGAGCGTAGGTGTACTCCTTGTGCCCCACGGTGCGATAAATCGATGTGTGGAAGAGGTGCGACCACCGCCGCTTGTTGCTGCTGTAGCCCTCCGGGTCGGACTCCAGCCCGCCGGGACCCTCGGCCATTAGTGGCTGAAAAGGGTTGAAGCATGCCTGTGTGTGTGCGCCATCCGCCACCAGCCATCACCACCATCACCACCACCATCATCCACCATCACCATCAGCACTCCCGCTATCAGCACCACAGATGCAGAGGAGGGCAAAACATGCATTTGTGCGCTTGAATTTTGTCTTCGTGGCGGACGTCGGTGTAAACAAGGACTCGCGAGATTTGGTCGCTGGCTGGGACACTGCTGTGACAGAGGCATAACTTGGTGTGGGCTGCAATGCGACAGGCTGGCCATGCGCCTCGCCCTTTGTGCCGACGCTTTGCACCTGGGGCTCCGATGGAAATCTACGGCGCAGGGCACAGGCACGCAACACAGACCCACGCAACATAGGGGCGCCCATTATACGCATTAAATGAAAGGCCTAGTGCAACCAAGCAAGGGGTGGCAGGCGCACGACGACAACGCCAAAGCCGGGGGAGCGGCTGACACCTCGTGGCCAGGCACAGTAACTGGTTGGATATACGCACGTTCAAATCAAACTCACGTACCCAAATCGGGGGGGGTTGACCATCGGTGTACGAGAGATTTGGGGGGGGGGACGGTACGCGGGAGGCTGGTATGTCTGCCCATGTCATCATTGGGCTGCTGTGTGGAGCGGAAGGTGAGACGCTCTGTAGTTTCGCTTGTTGTTCCATGTGCCGGGTCCTGTGAGTGAGGATCCTGCCCTCGGCTCTTCACAGGGAGACGCTGCTGCTGGCCGCCCCCCGAAGGCAGAGTGAAGGCGGTGGACGACGACGACGACGAAGAGGAGGAGGAGGAGGAGGACGGAATGATGGTGGGCGTTTCAGCCAGGAGGCTGAACGGGTCGGTCCCAGGTGTACTAGGCCGGACAGTGTGCTCGACAGGCGCATCCGTGTGTGGCCGGCCAGTGTGAGGAGGCGCGCGCGGGCGTTGAGGAGGGAGCGTCTTGCGAGAGTTGTAGGCGAGATTGGAGGTGTGCTTGCCAAGGTGAGGATAGGAGGCAGAAGGCGTCAATGCGTCGGCGTCCATAGAAAACACTGAACTGTCATAAGAGTCAAAGTAGGCTTCGTCTAAGCGTCGCGAATCGAGGGTCAAGAGGCCCCGGTACGCTCGCCTCCGCGCGTCGTCGGCATCATGGATGATGGTCGAGTCGTTGGATTTCACCGTGACCACCACCATCTCCTGCGTTTCATTTACTGCAAGCTCTTCCAGCACTGCTTCGACACTCATGAGGTAAACCACAGCTCACAACTGCAGGAACAGCAAGAGAAGAGAAGAGATCTTACCGTTAAAACAAGTGCGGTTTTGAAGCTGCGGCATGCGGCAGCGCGGTTCCCACGCAGAAGGGGCGACAATCAATGGCGATGAAGTGGATCGCGAAGCGCGGGGATTAAAGAAGCTGATATAAATCCAGTGAGGTATGTTGTATCCAGGCTTGCCCACAGGCACCAGCATTCCGTCGTCTCTAGCCAACGCGGGCCGATCGTAGGCAGCAGCAGCAGTAGCAGCAGTATCGTGCGGACGCACGGCTCTGCATTCAAACAGCGGAACCTGGTAAGGAAAGAGTCGGTAAGCGAGCACAAGCAGCGGCCAGTGACAGGGCCAGGCTAGCAGACAGGGCGCCCTGTACCATGTGCAAGGGGGGTTTGGAAAGGCAGATGAGATCGCAGCCTATGCCGTGGTCGATGATTTTCTGCTTGGTCATCTGCATCAACTTGGCACACGCCTCGAAGTGGCCTGCACCACCCGAGATGACCACCACTCCCTGGCCAGTCTGCTTGAGGTCCCTGTCGATATAGTCCTGTGTGCACAACAGTCGAGTCTCGAAGGTTGGAACGGCACCGTACCGAGAAGACAAAAGGTGCAATCAAATGAAGCAAAGGGAGGAAGAAGGCGTGTGTGTGTGTGTGTGTGTGCGCGCGCGCGCGGACCTTGTCTAGATCGATCAGGGCAAGATTGATGGCTTCCAAAATGTTTCCCTTTCTCGCCGTGCTATTGTAGTAGAGCTGCTGAGCGCCGCCGTGTGGGTCCCAGCGAAGGTGGCGAGGGTATTGGATAAACTCTCGCTTTAATTGCAGAATGACTGATTCCCAATCGGATCTCTTCTCGTCCAGCAGGACCACCTGTGCTCACGGCCATGGCCGGCATCATGACTTGCACAGCATGGGTGTTTATAAAGGAGGAAGGACGAGCGCTGTACCTTGTAGAAATCGCGGTGCTTGCAGCCGTCCGCATCAACCAGGGCCTCCGAGTAGGCTCCGTTACCGCTGCCTGATGCGCCCTCCCATGTCGGTCTACTCCCAAACGCACACACGCACACACAATAAACATGAAGGAGAAAGTGAGATCCCTTCCCCAAAAGTGTGCAGCAAGAGAAGGGGTAAAGAAGAAGATAGCGAACTCATTTTGCTGCTGCTGCTGATGATAGAGGCGCGAGAACAGGACTAGGCATAGTGTGTGGTTGGTAGATGCCGCTTTCCACTTGGCAAACATGGCCCTTAGAAAGTGATTCACTTTTTCAAAGTAGAGCTCGCCGTCCTCGGCAAATTCCCACATTTCGGCGCTCATCTGAATGAGGAGGTAGAATTTGGCAGAGCGAGACCGGAACACGAACTTGGTATCCCGCGTGACGAATCCGCTCCGCACTGGCTTCCCCCTGCGCAGAAGCTCTGATACTGTTGCCTTGAAAGGGAGCAAGTCAGAATCGGTTGCATACACACACACACACACACACGTACGCGTAACCATACACACACACACACACACACAGGAGAGAGCCGAGAGAGCAAAGGATAATGATACACGTATGCATGAAAAAACGATAGGCTTTTGAATGTAAATCGGGGAATTGATGAGCGAGAGTTGTAGCCGCCACATGTCGGAACGACCGACGTACTGATCTCTGAACACGACCTCGACGAAATCCACCTTACCGTGATTGTGATCGTAACGTCCATAGATAGGATCAGTGGTCGACGATTCCAGGCCCATGGCATAGAGAAGAGTCAGAGCGTACCTGAGGTGCTGTCTCAGGGGTGAGAACCTCCGCCGCGATGGCTTGTCGCTGGCCGAACCCAAAGAGCTCGGCTATCTTGTTGCTGAGGCTCACCTGCAGAGTATTACCAGCAAAGCCGCTCCCTGCATAAACACGCGACATGAGGGTATACGCTACAACACTGGTTTACCACGTCCCATGCCGCGGTACCTTTGGCGGGTGTCGTTGCTGGCGTAGTGGTGTTGTTAACATGCAAGCGACTCACTGCAAGAAGGAGTGCTCCCTTTTCTTGTTCCCGTCGTCGCTGGGCGTGTGCTGGTCGTTCGGAACAGTAAGCGTTGTTTGAGGAGGATGGATCCCACAGGAAAAGCAAATCGCCAGCCCGGACACCGGGGAAAACCTCGGGGTTCACCACCAACTCGTCGGCACTCATTTTGCCGTGGGCATCATGGCACCATAGAGTGTAGGTAGAACGTGTCTCATGCTGGCACAATACAGTTGTGGCCATTTACACACACATTTACTGCAAGGGCTCAACAACAACAAGCAGAAGAAGAACTTTTTCTTAAGTTTTTTCTTCTCTCCTTTTCACACCACTCACTGACCCGAACAAGGCTTGATCTACGAGCAGCATGTCTTCTCCTATACGCGCTACTATGGGTGCCACCACTTCCAACGATGGTCCAAGAGGTGTGAGCACTGATCTTTAGAAAACGAGTGTGCCACATGCGTGGTTCTTTTCTAATTAAGTTTTTTGATGTTTTCCGGTAGGGGCCAAGCATCAGAGAGATTCTCTTGCTTCTAGGCAGCGAACGGGCCTCCCAGGGTCCCGCCGCTACAGGCGTTATCTCAACCGTAAGACGCTGTGAGTGTTGTGCTGTGTGTTAGAAACTGCTAAACAAGACCACACACAGTCGCGTATTTAACGTCCACTTCGGCTGAGGACAGCGACCTTGGAGAGAATGACGCTGCCTATGAAGAACGCCCATCCCCCCTGCTCCAGCTACTTGAAGAAAATAGCGCATTGTGGGAGGTACTGCCGAGCTTGTCATGCGTTTAGATCTCGAGTCCCGTTTTACAATTCTCACCGGCGCCGTGTAGAAATTCCGCAACACCACCGAAGAAAAGGAGCGTCGGCTATTACAACGCCTTTCGGCTGCACAGCCTGCTCGATCATCACGCACTCACCGTGGTGCTTATAACTGTTAACACAAACCTCCTACCTCTACCTTAGCTTTCTCCCTGTCATGCCTCCTTAACGGGAGAACTCTCTCTTAGGCATGGAAGGGGCGGGTATGGCAGAAGCATACTCGGCGTTCATTCAACTCAGCTCGCCTACACGGGTCCTGCTTCGGGAGGCTCTCTGCAGCTATAACTATGACCTCATCTGTAGCTTGGAAGCAATGCTTCTCTTCCACTTCGGGTTCGTCAATGATCTGGTAATCCCTTCTCCTTTCATTCTTATGTAATTACAGACAATGAACACTAACAATAGACGAAATCCCACTCTCTTGATGTGTTGACAGAACTTCTGGAAATCGGAGCGGGAGTTCTACAGAATATTGCCTGTCTCATGCCTGCCGTTAGCAGCACGCACAAAACTAAGCGATGATAATTTGGTCATCTTCATGCACAACTCGCGAGGTACAACAATTTGAACACACCGATCCAGTGGGCGTTGATTCCTCGCATTAACAAAGAGGGGACTGGATTGGGCGGATACACAAGATCGTATGATATGTCACGGGCTTTGTAAGTACTACTCTCTGCTGAGTTGGAGTGAGACAACTGGAAAGGGACAGCGTGTTACAGTTATCGACAAATCCAGGGTATGACGACCAGCTTATTTTTCATTTTCTTACCTTTCTCATAGGTTGAAGAAACAGGGCAACTTGCCTGGTGGAATCAAGCTGTCCCAATACCTGCTGCATGTTAGCCAACACCAAGATCTGCAGCGATAGACCAGCATTTGCAAGTACCACTAATGTAAATAAACACTTGTATGGTGGCTTCAGAGAGGCGCAAGCATGGCGCTAACCTTGTGTTGTGTTATGCCCCCTTTGGCAGGTTTTTTCTGCTTCATACAACACCAATAATTACAGCACATGCCGTTATTATTGGGACAACTTGGTRACCTAACAAAATTTTCRTTCTCTTCAGCAAAAGTGCTGGTGGCACAGGTGGAAAATGGCTGGCGCCAAAATTTCCAGCGCCAGTTCAAGTCACACTGAGGGACTTTTTGACTTTGAAAATTTCCAAGTCTCCATGCCATGTCAGCAGACTGTCTG
>CDFF01071923.1:0-29881 GCA_000826265.1 Acanthamoeba culbertsoni
GATAATCATTTTTTCGGGGCGGGGGGCGGGCAGGACGAACGCTGGAGGTGACGCTGGCCAAACCGGTGGACGACGCGGCCAAGCAGAGCAGCAAGAAAGCCACCGCCAGAAGCGGCGCGTCCAAGGAGAAGCCAGACCAGTCTCGCGCGCTCAGGCGGCCTCGCGCGGCGCGCCATCATCACACGCCGGAGGGGCGTGGCGCGCCGAGAGCCGGCGCGCGTGGTAGGGCAATCGGCGTTGTGGGTGCGCCGGGGCGGGCATCAGCCAATCATCGAGGAGAACGGTTTCCCCCCTCCCTTCTGGATACGGAATTCCAAGCATTGCTCATCATGTGTTGCTGCCTTTTTTGTTGTTATTTTTTGTTTTTTTTTTGTTTTTTTTTTTAATTTTTGAAGAGGGTCCTCGCGAGACGGCAGGGCGCGGAAGGCGACCAGCCAGCAGCCGAACCGACCACAGCAGCAATTCGAAGGTGAGCCTTTTTTCACTTTTTTTCCTTTTTTTTCTCCAGCATCGCTTACCCACGTGGCTTGACTCTTTCAGATGAGATGTCGCCATACGACAGCGATGGACTGCCGTCGCCCGGATTAGTGCCCGCGTCTCCTTCACCCACGCCTCACGACTATGCGCAGACTGGCCTGCCGCTGCCGCCACCGACTTCCGGCCACCGGTGTGATGTGTGCAACCTGACGCTCAACTCCGAGCAGCAGCTGCTACAGCACTTTCAGGGAAAGCAACACCTCAAGGCGTTGCAACTCAACCATCACACGCTTTACCCTCACGTGCCGCAGCGGATTTCCGGAGGTACAGCCCCGCAAATCCGGATTACCGTTCGCGAATCTGACGTATATATGGATCAGGTTACCCCGCGCCGAGCTACGCCGCCTCCCCATTGGTCATTCTTCCGCACCAATCGCTCGTGTCTCCGCCCACCATGGGAAAGGTTACGTCGTCTCATTGGACTGCCCAATTCATTACTGGAATTACTGAAAAATGACTATTTTTGTAAACAATAAACAACCAATAGAGGAAGCGCATGCCTCCCGCGGAAGGCCATCAGGGCTTTGCGCGAAATCCGCGCCAACGTTCCGATGATTACGACTCGCTCCCGCCAGCTTTGCGTGCGTCTATATATTCTCTTCCCTCTATTCTTTTGCTCCTATATCGCCTTCGCCGCAGGAGGACTGATTATTAACCTGTGGTCCGTGTCTTTCTTCTTCTTCTTCTTCTTCTTCTTCTTCTTCTTCTTCTTCTTCTTCTTCTTCTTCTTCTTCTAATTATGCAGCGCTGTACGAAGCGGCACCTTATCCGCCGCCCGCCTATTAGTAATCTCCCTTGCCCGTTTCCCCCCCCCTCTTTAGCCGAGGACGCTAACCAGGTCATTGATTGGTCACAATCATGACTACTATAGTGGCAGCTACGCCTACACGGCTTACCATCCGTCGTATGTACACTACCGCCCCGTGGCTCCGATCCCGCAGGCGATGGTGGCGACCTACGCGCCAGCCTACGTACGCGCTCGTCCCCTTCTACACATTGCACACGCGTTGCGCTCACCATTTTTTTTCCTTATATCTTAAGTACGCTCCTGTTCCGCCCCCAGTTGCAGGAGTGCAGTGGTATCACCCTAGCTACAATGAACATATGCAGTCGTCGTGAAGTTAAGCTGGCTATAGCCAGTTGTTGCATGCAATAAAGCAAAAGCAATCCTGACCTGGGAAAGCACTTTATTTCTTTATTTCCATTTCTACGGTGGCTAACAGTTCGAGAAGGCGTAAAACCACCGAAACTGTGCTACGTTTCCCGTTGCACGAATATCGTTTAGAGGTCAACACTTACAATGCGTGCAATTAAACAAGCCAGGATCCCATATGGGAATCATGGGATAAGATAAGACCGTCAAGGTCATCCAACACTTGTTCCATGGTGGGTCGCTCGTCCTGGTCAGCGCGCCAGCACCGCATCATTATATCGTGGAACGTAGTTTGCATGGCCATATCCTCCTTGGTGTCCACAGGGGGCAGCGGAGGGCGGGCTCCGTCGATGACCGCGAGGGCCACTTCCACCACAGGGCGGCCAGCGAAGGGCAGCCGCCGCGTCAGGACTTCCCACATTATGACACCAAACGAGTACACGTCGGCCTTTTGCGTGTGGGGATCGCCGTCCTCCTCGTGCGCGTGATGGGATGGATTACGGCGCCCCTGCAGCAGCAACACCTCCGGGGCGGTCCAGCAGGGAGACCCGAACTGCCCGGTGACCGTGTGGCTCTCCTCTTCTATCTGCGCAAAGCCGAATCCGGACACCTTCACGTTCCAGTTCTCGTCCACCTGCGGCACAAAAATGAATATTTAAAAAAAAGAAAATAACAATGAAAATACGACAACAGTTCTGGTTAATTTCCACAGCACGAGAGAGTGGTGGTGGTCAAGTTGTAAGTAAAGCGGAGAGAAAGCATGGACGCACGAGAAGATGAGAAGACTTGAGGTTGCGGTGGATGATGGGCGGCTGGAGGGAGTGGAGATGGTGCATCCCCTGCGCCGCCGAGTGGAGCAGCCGCAGCTTCTGCGGCCATGAGAGCTGTATGTCCGGGTTGGCCAGCAGGTTGCTCAGGCTGCCCGGCTTCACGTACTCCGTCACGACGCACAGGTTGGGCTTCCGCAGGCACGCCCCTTGAGTTTCCATACATATACATATACATATATCAGTATTGTCGCACCCCTCTTTTTTCCCTTGCTTTTCTTTTTTTCTTTTTTTTTCGGCCGGAAGCTGAACGAGGAAAAGATACCGATGAAGAGGACGACGTTGGGGTGGTGGAGATGCGAGAGGAGGGCGGCCTCCGCCCGGAATTCGAGGAGGAGCCGCTCGGAGAGGGCGCGCGGATGCTGGCCGAATCGCTTCACGACGACGTCGATGCCCTTCCACCGCCCGCGGTGGGTCATGGCGCCCAGGGGCGGCTCTCGGGGCGCCAGGCTGATGTCCTCCGGCGCGAGAATCCAGCGGCAGGCGTTCGCCGACGTCAGCAGGTCGCCCTCGTCCACCGCGCCGCCGCATACAGCGCGACCGCTGCCGCCGCGGCTGCGCGGCTCGCCGGCAAAGGCCGGCGTGGCCGGATGGTTGCGATGGTGAAGCAGGTGATGGCGCTGCTGGCGCGTGGAGGCAGCGCGGCGCCCTCGCCTGTCCTCCTCCGCATGAAGCGGCGAGTGGGCGTCACGACGAGCGTCGACGCAGGAGAAGACCTGCAGCTCGTACAACTCCGTGCCTGGAATGCCTGGAATGTCGAACGACCCCAGACATTCTACGGCCATGATCGGGTGGCGTTCGCAGTCGAGCTTATCGACGGCTGCGCGGCTCAAGAGGACGCGGCCGCCGAGTGCCAGGGAGGTGATCCGCGCCGCCTCGGACACCGCCGGCCCCGCATATTCCGCGCGCCGTGTGAGCGGATCCACGGATGCGCGCGCTCGCCCCACGTGTACGCCCATGCGCGCGCGCGGGCCTTTGTAAATAACCCTATTGGCTGCTCGTTAGACAAGCATTGCTATGTTCCTATTTGGAAAAGAGGACGGTACATGTCGGAATCGGGATCGCGCTGCTCAGCAGCGGCGGGGTGGGATAGGAGCGATGCCGGCCAATCAACTGTGGGCAAACTATGTTGCACTGCAACGCACCAGGCGAGCGCGTCGTCCGCCTTCTGGAATGCCATGCAGAAGGAGCCCTCGCCCGTGTTGCGGTCGTGCTGGCTCGCCCACGACACCTCGAGCCCGCCATGCGCGGGCAGGTGCGAGCGGAGGAGTTGGTTGTAGATGATGGTGGCCTCCTTCATCCCCACGGCGTCGAATTCCCACAGGGAGGCCGCCTGCATGATGTCCGCGAACACGATCGCAATCTCCCCCGCTGATAGAGGCCGAGCCGGTACGTCCTCATCGCTTACGCTTTCGCTTTTGCTGTGTATGTCGTCTACCAATGGGGAGGGAAGCTCACGACTCGGCGACAAAACGATGGAAGTTGAATTGTCGATCGATCGAAGCGAGCCGGTGGGCAGCGTCCACGAGTACTCTACTACGGCGGAACGCACGCGCCTGGCTTCGTTGCCCGGACTGTTACAGTGCAGCACTCCCCCTTGGGACGTTAGGGATGACGCCGAGGCATGCTTCTCGGAACCTTCCTTCGACGAGCCGCGCTGCACGCCGTTGACCTCATTCACGGAGCCACCGAACATGGCACTGAGGCGCGACATGATCTCGAGGAAGGTGGGACGAGCGTGGACGTCTTCATGCCAGCAGCTGCGGATGAGCTCTTCGTACTCTATCGGACACAGCTGTCTCACGTTGCCCGGCATCTTCGGTCGCGTCCGGTCTCTGATCACAGAAACGGCCACCGCTGCCGGACTAGGCAACCAATCACATGACAAAGACAACCGGAATTTCATGAGTTGGGATGTTGGGACGAATTCTGTAGAGGGATGGGAGGAGGTAAAGCAGTTTACCTCATCCCGACATAGGGTTGGGTGCGTGTGAGAAGCTCCCAGAGGACCACGCCGAAGGAGTAGACGTCGGCGAGGGTGAAGTCGATGTCGGGGGCGCCCACGATCACCTCCGGGGCCATCCAGTGCACACTGCCCACGAGCCCCTTCGTGGTGGCCGTCCCGCGCCCCTTCTTGAGGTCCTCCTTGAACTTGGTGAGGCCGAAGTCGGATACCTTCACGTTCCACTTGGAGTCCAGCAGCAGGTTGAGGGACTTGAAGTCGCGGTGCACGATGCCGGACGAGTGGAGGAAATGCATGCCCTTCGCGCCCTGGTAGGCCATCTTGGCCTTGAGCTCGAACGGAATGTTGGATATCAAGTTGTTGTGCAGAAGCTGCAATTATTGTTTTAATAGAAGGAAAAAATATGAGAGAGGAAAAAGAAAAGCAGAAGGCATATGCTTCTGGTGGGGCTTGGAGGCACGCACATCGTAGAGCGACCCCAGGGCCATGTACTCCATCACAATGCACATCTTGGGGGGCTTGGTCGACGCCGCCATGAACAGGACCACGTGGGGATGCCTCAGGGAAGTCATGACCCGCACCTGTGTGAGGGAGGTGAGGCCATAGATATGTAAAAAAAAAGAAAAAGAAAAAGAAAAAGAAGAAAAATATACCTCCTCCTTGAAATTGCGTTCTATGTCGCGCGAGACCTTGTGGGCGGGCATGACCTTGACGGCCACCTCGGTCCCCTTCCACATGGCCTTGTAGACTTCCCCGTAGCCGCCGGCCCCCAGCTGCTCGCCCACGGACAACTCGTCAAAGTCGATCTCCCAATCCCTGTCGGGCCCACCACCGCGCCTCCTGCAGGCCAGGCAGCACAGCCCCAGCACGATGAGCGCCAGCGCCAGCCCCATGGGAACGGCCACCCCTGCCCCGATATATATGTATATATATATATATATCGTTGGTCATTCGCGCATGAATTTCACGTGAGTCGTGGCGACAGAAAATAAATGGCCAAGTACCCAGAGCGATGGGGAGGGCATTGGTGGAGTCGCCATCGTCGTCGGCGCACTCGGACTCGCAGTAGGTCCCGCACCGGCCCTTGAAGCACACGCAGGAGTTGTTCGAGCATGTGCCCACCTCCGAGCACAGCTCGCCGTCCCTGACGCAGCCCCGGACCGAACTCACGGGCCTCCCCTGGCACATGAAGTTGGCCAGCAGGCTGTAGTAACGGCGCCGCAGGCTCGGCACCGACTTAACAAGCACGAAACCTTGTCTGATAGGCGCCATCGCATCAATCATAACCACACATCAAACACACACACACACACACACACAATCCTCAGTCCGATTGTCATCTGGAGGCAATCGGGGTGGAAACGTTCACTACCTGTCGGCGATCTGTCCCGCAGCAACGCTGGTTTCGGTCCACAGGAAGAATTCGGCGAGGGCGGCGGCCTTGGAACAGTCCTGCATGGAACGCTGCCGATAGATGAACGACGTGAACGTCACCAACGGCCACGAGTTGCGCCCTTCTCCTACATTGTCGACATCATAAGATTATTACCTACATTGAAAATGAACTGAAAAAGGGGGGGGGGATAAAAAAGAAAACGATCGTTTTCAAGATTGCCAGATTCGGTACCGAGTGTGAGGGCATCGTAGGAGAGGCTCGTCGANCCGCTAGCAATGTAATCCTGCAGAGCGCTCATGACCGAGTCGCTGGAGGGCGCGATCGTGAACCCGGCAGGGTTGATCATCGACGCTGGATGAAGCTCTCGCGACTGCGCGAAATCAAGGTGAGAAGGGAGCGGAGTCGCTTGCTTGATGGGTTTCTATGCGGAGAGAGGAATGTGGAGGGAGGGCGAGGACAGAGTGCGGCGGATGGACGACATACGATAATGATATCGTAGAGGGTCCAGAAGGCGAGGGTGTAGGGCGTTTCACGCATCAAGCGGATCAGCACGTCCTGTGCTGTCGACACCGACCTGTTCGGTTGCGACTGAACCGGAAACTTCACCAAGACTCCGGTCCCTACCTGCACAAATTGTCAGAGTCGTCATTAATTACGGGCAAAGGACTCGATTCTCCATAAGAAGAAAAAGAAAAAGAAGAAAAAGAAAAAGGAGAATAAGGAGAAGGGAGCGACCTCTTGGGCGAAGGAGGGCACGCGGACGCTGAGCACGGAAGTGAATATCTGCGTGACCGCAGAGTCCACCGACTGCGTGACGACGATGATGGGCCGCTCGGGAAGGAGGGCCGCCACTTCGGGCGGGTTGAGCGCCTGAATACGCTCGTCGTTCCACATGGTGATCCTGTTCAGGTAGATGTCCGCGATGACCTCAAAGTCCAGCACCAGCGGCTGCCTCGCCCCGGCCAGCTCCGGCAAGTTGTACCCTAATTAGGGCCCCCCCCTTTCGTTATAGTGCGGAAAAGGGGGGATTCGCGGGGGGGGGAGGGAAGTGTGGACTGACCGGGGGCGACAGCGATGGCCGCGGCGGGCATGAGGGCGACGTCATCAATGGCGCTGTACCACTCGGGGGAGAGTCCGTTGCTGGTGGTCCCGAAGTCCTCGACGCCCTTGGCCAGGTTGGACTTGGCCTGCTCGGAGGTGGCCGAGTAGTACTTGATCTTGACGGCGGCCGAGCTGCGCTCGACTGCCCACGACGTGTAGAGGGGCAGCGCGGGGCCCAGACCAATCAGGTAGGACGTGGTGATGGCTACCTGGCCGTTACATTGCACCGACACGAGTCGGTCGATCAGGTGCTTCCGCAGCGACACATTAAGGGGCACGAAGTCCACGTCCAATGCGACTTCCGATGCACTGGATACGTTATATTATTGGGGGGGGGAATGCTAAATAAGGAGGAATCTCTGGAATAAAGGTGCTGCTTACGCATCATTGGTGTAAATCCAGGCCAATAGGGAAAGCTGCTCCTGGATGTTGGTACAGTCGAAGGTCTGGACCTCCTTGTTGATGGAGAAGTAGGTGATGACCGAGAAGGGCCACGACATGTCGCCGGGGCCGTCGTAAATGTCGACATAGAACTGATTGTCGTCGAAGGGATCCGCGAAGTCGCTCATGGCTGATTCGAGCGTGTAGGCATTGGGCGAGACCAAGTTGCCCGCTCTATTGATCATGTTCACCCAACCCAAGTTCCTCAACTTAGCTCCCCTGAAGCCGAGAAGGGTCATCGAATTATCGTGTTCCTAGAATGAAGTCGTGGTGTATGTCAGTGGCACTCAACGCCTGTCACACCTTTCGACTCGAGTGATTCTGCAGAATTCATGTTACCTGGAGATAGCGTGTTCCTGTGGAAATCAGGGATTTTACGTCTGTCCAATTCCCATTAATCGCACGCGGCAAGTTACCAAACGTCCGATTGGCTGCTGCAAACGTTTCCCTAAACTCCGAGCTGAAGCCCTCCAGGGCGAGCTTGAACAGCTCCCATACGGTCAGGGTAGTGTTGGGGTCACTGTAGCCGAGCCTGATGGGGGCTTCCGGGAGCTTGTCAGCCAGCTTCGGGTTGAGGGCCACGATGGCTGGGTCGTTCCACAGCTCTATGTTGCCCACCCATATGTCCGCCACCGTTTTTCTATCGAGAACCTACAATGTTTTCACCATTGTCGGAGGATACACGTCACGTAACCGTGTCATCAGACTTGGTGAAGGTTTCTGAAGAACACAAGGAGGGGCGAAGAAGATGGGAACCAGCATGGGGTCGCTCTGCGGGTCAAGCGTGCTGATATTGTAAGCCAGCACGAATGCCTGAGCAGCCAAGGGAAACTGAATCAAACCATCCTCCAGGCCCATCTGCTTTCTCATGGGAATGGCTCGGTTGAGGACGATGAAATCCTACAAGGGGGGGGAGTGTGGTGAGTGAGCGCGATGGAGAGACAAAGACGAAGAGCATGCAGACGACAATACCATAGACCCCGATGC
Source organism: Acanthamoeba culbertsoni (assembly GCA_000826265.1). Classification (NCBI taxonomy): domain Eukaryota; phylum Discosea; order Longamoebia; family Acanthamoebidae; genus Acanthamoeba; species Acanthamoeba culbertsoni. Next base: position 8,406 of record CDFF01071923.1, read on the forward strand.
GTACTGGCTAATGGCAGCCGAGGCCCCCACGGCCGAGTAGTTAAACCTGAATGCTCCCTTAGGTAACCTGTTGATGGGTACAGTGAAGTGGAGGAGGGGGCGTGCCCAATATCGTCACGAGTAAACCGATAAGAGTTGAGCCACGAATGTAATAGTGGACCGGCGGTGGACGAGCCAGCCCCATAAAGGGCCACCCCGACGCTCGTTCCTGCTCCTGCTCACGAAGTCGAGGATTAGGCCAACGTCAGATGGATTCCTTTTGCACGGTAGGTAAGCAAACCCGGCACTGTAGGGAGATGCAACAGAAGAGAAAAAACAACTGCAGCACGGAAGATGCTCACTTGCATTGGTTCTGCTTTGCTTTGTCAATTGAGCCAACGTTGTCCGTAGCCCGAGGTTTGTTGTTTGCTCTTCGTTGCAGCGAGAAGCGAGAGGCCCTATCACCACCTTCTGAGAAACGCGTTGAGGCTCTGATGGGCTTGGCGTGAGCCTCATGTCTTGTGGTTGGCCCGCAAATTGGTACTGCGGAACAAGCGCCACCGGGTATTCCGTTACTGGCTTGCTTCCGTTGTACAGATGAAAACTCGACAGACAAGCGGGTTTGTTTCGTACCTTGGCCCGCCTGACATTGTTGGGCTGCGAAGGATGAGCGCAAAAGGATATGAATAACGGAGAGACTTTACGACTTGGTTATCTGCGCTAGATTTAGATTCCGAGCTCCGGGTGGCCTCTTGGTGAGATAAAATGAGAAAAGGGGGAAACATAAAGAAATGATGCGCTGATAACGGGAAGGATGAACAACAAACAAAAGTTGGTCCGTCAATGTCATACTGACTCACTCCTTTTGGGCCCCCTAAACGACTCCCGTAAAAGAAAATCGCCGCTTCTCAGAGTTGCAGTTGTATTTCAGCTCAAAACGCAGCCCTTATTGTGCTTGAACCCCTTCCCGCTCTTTTCTTTCCCCTTTTCGCTGGATTTGTGTGACTTGGCTGCACTTTGCTTGGCCTGTTTGCCCTTGCGCGTCCCCTTCTTCCCTTTCCCCCTTCTCGGTTTGGGCTTGCCCACGGCGCCACACACGACCTGAAGGAGAAACGAAGCGTCCTTGTCATGGGGAAGAAAGGGCGATGCGTTCACAGCTTGAAGCAGATCTATACCTCGGTGGCAAGGAGGTCAAGCACTTCGATCTCCGATGTAGTGATTTCGAAGTATTCCAGAGCGTTGATCTGCTGCTGGAGCTCTCGCCCCTGCTGCTCTGTCACTGGACTGAAATTGCGCTCAGCCAGCCGTCGCAAAATATCCGGATCGTGTCTGCACACATCACACATACAGAGAGTGAGAGTTAAGGTGTATCCTTTTATCACATCACGGGGCCACAGATGGTATACCTCAAGTCGACCTTCATTCCCACGAGCACAATAGGTGCCTTGGGGTTGGCTTGTCGGATGCCAGGCATCCACTGCACGCCGAAAAAACGCTGGTCAGTGGGGGGCGGAGAAATAGAGACGTTCTTAAACCCGAATTAGGGAGGGGGCGGACCCTATCGATGACGCTATGTACAGAGGTTGGCGAAATGATGGAGAAGCAGACGAGAAAGACGTCGGCCGAGGGATAGTGCTTGGGCCCTCGCGTGTCGTGTACTTCGCCCGGTGTGTCGATGAGCCGCAGGTAGACGATTTCCTCCACTTGGCCGTTCTCTCCCATAAGCGGCACCGACTTATGGTATTCCATACCCTGCTCTCCGCGGCCCATTCCTGAGTTGTCCTTCAGATATGGCAAGTTGTTACTTGATAAATATATAAATAATTAAATAGTTGTCGAAAAAGGATTAAGAAGGATAGAGCTCCATAGAGCGATATATGCTTGATTTATTTTAGCTAGGTGCACAGTGGGACAAGAGTGGTACCACACAAAAAGGCTTACCTTAATCGTAAGAGCTGTGAGAAGGGAGGTCTTGCCAACAGCCGCTTAAATAACAGACGTCATAAAACTGAAGATGCAAGAAATGACGAACGTATCATAATTGAGTACCATCACCAACCACCACGCAGGTTATTGTTCTTGTAGAGGGCCCGGCAATGGCCTCGGCGTCAGAGTCTTGGGACTCCCTCAAGGCAGGTCCAGAGGCCTGCATTTTAGCATCCAGAGCGCAATACAACTCGCTGTGTGACGACTTCCAACTTTCGAGTAACAGTTTTTTTCCTTGTATTTTCCCTATTAAAATGGGGGGACAACGGTCTCTTCTCCCTTCAAGCCGAAGGGCTGGTCTGGATACGGGCAGCCAGGAGCTCCTTTCGATAGTTCCAGTATTTCTTGTAGGTCTGTGCAAGATGCGAGGCCATCTCCTCACAACCCTGTGTGCAGGTCGCGCCCTTCAGTGATATCCCCTCCCGCGCCCCATCCACTTCGTATACGTATACGCACCTTAAGGGCCGAGGCAAGGCTCTCCGCGGTGGCCTCCTCCTCCCAGATATCGATCAGCAGGGAGAGGGCGTGGGCGCATGTCGGGTAGCGTTCCCTGCACTCCAAAGCCTTCTCCTTCACATAGGGCAGGTCGTCGAACTTCGCGCCCTTGAACACTCTGCAGACCCCATGAAGCAACCAGCATGATAATGTGATGAGCATGAGAACGCAGAACAAAGATACTAAGAAGGGAGAAACTACCCGGAGATATAATACCAAGGGCTTTGGTTATTGGGCGCCTTCTGTATCCACGACAGAGCATAACTGAGCAGAAAATTGTTATCATACTTTGATTACCATGTTCGTATATTCAAAAAAAAAAAAGTTGATGAGAATGATCACTCACTCGATCTCCTTCTTCTTGACTTCAGGCGACCCAAAGCCCGAAGTGTTGGAAACAACAAAATAGCGCTGATTCCAAGCCGAGTTGTTCCTGAAATCCTCTGTGGTTTGTTGTTGTTGTGAAATATCTATCGTATGAGGGAAGAAAGGAATTTTCAACAAGCAGAGGATCCACCTTTTAACAGCTGGTGGATGTAGTCAAGCTCGCCTTCCCATAGGTTGAACTCTTTCAGGATCCACTGCCTGTGCGCCCAGGCATGATAGTTCTTCGAGTCCTCTGTTCTCGCAAAATTGGTGAGCGAAAATGAAGGAATTAAACGAGCTTGTGTGTGTGCGTGTGTGTGTAAAGTAGGGTAGAACGTTCTACCCTTGAGCATTCTAGCAATGAAGTCCAACTCGAGCGACGGGTCGCGATGCCTCTCGACCAGAGCCTTGCGATGATACCTACGTCGATCATGCGCGTGCGCGGTGAATGGGCACAATCTTCTGTTCAGGCAGTATATGGAGAGGGGACAAGCAAATATTAGGCCTACCATATCTGATAATTCTTGGGGTTCTCTGCGGCGATGCTCTCGACCCACTCTGCCTCGGCCTTAAACTCCACACTCAAGGCGACGAGGATCTTGCGTCGGTAGTACCTGCCCGATCGGACCAATAAGTGGGTCCGCAAAGGTCGTGGCAATAAGAATAGGGCACGGAAAGCGAGTCACCAGGCGGTGTAGTTGGCCGCGTTGAGGCGGATAACCTCGTCGGTGAGGTGCAAGGCACGTTCGCTCAGCTCATTAGCCTTAATTACAGCTCTGAAGTAGTCCATCGTCTCTCGAACTGCAAGTGCAAGGGTTGGGGGGGGGGCGAGACTACTTGCTGATTCAAACGAGAAAAAGGGTACATTGTGGTGAATAAGCGATGGCACAAACTCCTCCTTGTGGCCCATCATCTTGTGGTACTGGTTGCACGTCCTGCCATTCAGGTCTCTTCGAAAAGGGCACCCACTCGTCGTCCATCTGTCTCTGCTTTCTTTTTTCCTTGTCCAAAAATAAATTGTGCTGAAAATAATTTTCTGTAACACGAACGATGGCAAGATTGGTTTTAATTTTAAGTGTTTTTATTTTGCGCTGTTCAAAGGTGGGCACATTACTGTCGCGCCCTTCACTCCTTTTGCTCAAAGGGCAAAATCTTTCGTTTATGGGACAAAGAGCATTTAGCGGAGCTGTGGGCAGAAGGGAAGTTAGAATAAGCCAACAAAGGGACAGTCCAACAATCTGGTATTTACCTTGAGGAAACCGATCTCCTCAGCGCGCTCCCTGAAGCACCTCCTGCACATCATGAGGCCGTACTTGCGGATGAGACCGTGATTGTTACCACAGCGGCGGCTGGAGGACAATCAGTTAGAAGGGTAGCGTATAAGCGTTGTATGTGGAGTGTGACTAGCAGTGACTCAGAATTTGGCTAAAAGTGACTTCATTCAAGATTTCAGTCCTATCATTGCATAAATAATTCCATCATTGGAGTAGGGGAGGGCAACATGACTGTTAGCACTACACAAAAACAAACATTACCAATGGCGGGCACCAGGGCCAAACTTGTTAGGGTGAGAGTTCCAGACGGCGGCGTGACCCATGATAGATTCTTCAACAGCGGAGGAGGCCGACGATGCGAGAGAGAAAGGAAGAAAGAAGGAGAAAACGGCAGCAGCCAGTTTTTCAAGACATTCGAAGGCGGATTTATCCCAACATGGTGGAACTAAGAATTCCAGCACCAGAAGGGAATTTTATCGAGTAATTTTTTTACCTGTCGGAAGATGAGACCTGTTCTTGGTCGCTACACGCACTGTGTTCTGTCTCTGCCACCTCGTGGTTCTTCATTGAGGCTACTTGCCACTGCAGCCTCGCGTGCGTAGCAATTCCTGCCACGACAGGGTCAGAGTGTCTAACTTGGTTTCAGGCACCCCACGCAACGAAGGGCAGGCACACTTCAGAACGAAGGAAAAACTCATGAACCTACTTCGGGAAGGTACGCAAACACCAATAAAAGCACACACGCATTTAGTTAAGCCATGGCAATCGCGATTGCGCGCAATAGTGAAGCGTTTGGACGTCGCGGTGCCCTGTTCCAGCCCTTGGGGTACCCCAGAATCATCGCTTCTACGAGGTGGTTCTCTCAGCGATAAAGGCGGACGTACGTGGTCATCCTATCGTGCTCATGTGCAAGCGATATTGGATGCTCAAGCGCTGCTTGCAGGGGGTGGCGGCATATTCTGGCGCTGTAGGAATGAACGTGTGCTGTCGGGATGGGCCAAGAACTGGAAGTACGTAGAAAGTGAATTCAACATCAAGGTGCCCACAACCATTCGTATGTCTTTTACGCTCCCTTCCCCCGCTTATTCGCTTTTTGCTCTGCTGCTGCGCAAAAAGGGAGTCGGCAGACTCGACCTCGCTCTGGTCTATTTGCACTCCAATCATGAAGAGTACAACCGATCCAAAATGTTCGATGACACTCTACAGGTGCCATCCCTCAGCGTTGCTTCTCCGTTTAAACTTTTCTTGCTTCTTGATGCTCACTTACCATGTCGTCGATGTAGAAGGAAGTTGCTGCGAAACGGGCGAAGGAAGAGAGGAAAATAAAGGAGCTACTCGTGCACGAGCGTTACCGAGACTGGTTCACTGCACTTGCCAAGTGGAAACAAACAGCGCCGACCAACGCGGTTTATACCTTTCCTACCTCTCTGACTGCTTACGACAGGTTCTGCCCGCGAGTCTCTCCAACCCACTTTTTGCGTCTTTGTATGTTTGTTGATTCGGTCGTTTCGGTCTTTCAGACGGATTGTACATCGATTCGCCGACTACTTGAAGCTTGGGCATCAAAGCGACGATGAGGATGACTACGATATTGACTCGCTCGATGACGAACCAACGAGACAGATCACAGTAACGAAGCTGCCCGAACCCACCAATATCCGGGCTGCAAAGGAAGTCAAGGGTGTGGTCGCAGTTGAAGTGTTCGACACCTCTCAGGTTTCGGGGTTTCCTTCTTTCGGTCCTCACCACCCAACACGTTGTAGTTTTATTCTCACTCCCCGCCCAAAGGTCTCTCCGCTCAAAAAGTCACGGCTGAGCCGGGCCAACATTCCGTGGATCGAACTCTCAACGCTGCCTTACAACGCGAAGGCTCGCATGCCTCTCAAGGCAAGCAAACCAAGCATCATTCATTCCGCTCGTCATTTCGTCCTTCCACTTATATCCACCTCGACTATTGCTTTTGCAGGTGCTGCGAATCGCCGGGCATCCTCACGATACACATGGGGAGTTGGAGTACATCGATGCTCCGTCGCCGCTGGTGACAGCGTTAGGACTGGACCCCTCTTCGCACAGCCACGACGACGACGACGACAAAAACGGCTCAATTTTGCGTGGGCGACGACAAAGGGAGTGGCGCTGGGTCTGTAGCGATTGCTCGACCAAGTTGCAGGTCACGAGAGTCATTTCCCCGTTCGGGGGCGGTTCAGACTCTGACTCGTGGAATATTGAATATTTTAGGACAGGCTCGAGTTTACGCGCATTGGAGCGGTCGTGGATTGGTACATGAAGCGAGGGAGTCGCAGGGGATACGGCAAGGTTGTTCGGCGTGTGTTCTCGATCCTCGAACACCCGTCTTCCGACAAGGGCAGCAGCGGGGAATACTTCCTGGTCGAGGGAGGCTTTGACGTACTCGATCGGTTACACTTGCATGGTACCGTGGCCCGGGGTTACGCGTTGCATAATTCCTAATGGGACGGAAATGAGAGCCGATAGACCAACCGTTTCTTTACATACGGCAAACATAGAACGAGAAAACAAGCTGCTCGGCCGAGCGACCTCACTGTCTGCGCTAGGTGAAGTGTACGCTCGCCGTGTAGAGGAGATCAACGCACGCGATGGCGGCCACGCTCAGGTAGTCATGGAACGAATCACCTGGCCCGGCGTATTGCCGGCCGAGCTGTTTGATGAGCGAGACCGGGAGATATTGGGGGGAGTACCCTCCTTTGCCACGCCCCAGCTGACCTATCCTTCTCTTGGTATCACGCCCTGATCATTCACTCTCTCCTATTGCCGTACTCATGTGACGCTCGCGATATCCAGACCGTAAACTCCAGCCGCCTTTGGTGTGGAACGCGCGCGACAGGACGTGGCTGCGCCGGACGTTACCCGGCCTCCCGCCTTCTGGAGTTGGGGATGTGTAGGTAGGTGGTTGTTATCCTGACAACAAAACACTGCCCAGTAGTGTTACGGTAGTGTTTTTCTGTGCTAGCCCTCATAGAGGCCACTGGTAATCTTAAGATGGCGGCCAGAAGGAGCTCCCCTTTTATCCGTGCTTAACCAAGAACCCGGGTGGTGTTACCGACACGACGAATGAAACACCAGCAATAGGGTATTAGGTAACCTCGCAGCTTGTAGCTTGCTGCGGATTGGCTTTGCCGGATAAAGAAAGAGCAGTTTGCCCTTGGTGACGTATCACGGCGCTAGGCATTCGCAAACTCAGTTGCCTCCACTTTTCTCGTACAGGGTCACGCTTACGGCAACCAACTGCTGGTTAGGGGTTTAACCGCAAACTTACTTGGAACAAGTATCACCCAGCGTCACTTACAACAAACTTGTTCTTCAACTCGCAGGGTAAAGGTACCCCAAGGGGGTTTTGTTTTGGTGAAGCTTAGCGACGTGTGTTCTCCAATTCCTGGTGCAGCCACCTGGCTACGGGTGTTTACAACGACCGGTCAAGTAGCTCGCTTGAGGTTATAGTCTCTCCCAGCAAGTTGCAGGCAAACCCCGAAGGTTACGTAGCCTGTAAAGATGCACGAGAAGCGACCACGGACGGATAGCCCCGTCTCTCCACCAAAGGCCGCTTCGCCCTCCACAACTCCGCCCGAGGTTCCCCACACAGAAGCTCTCCTGCGACTAAAGCTAGCCAACGCCGTGCGAGATCGAAAGAATGAAGCCCTCCTTGTCAAACGAGAGGGCGGTAACGAATTGCCAAGCTCTTCTTGCGCACCTTCGGAGAAAGAACGGGTCGGAAAGAAGCATAAGCAGAAAGAGAAACGCTGCTTGCGTGAGTGGAAGCCCAAGGAAGTGGCCAAATGGCTCAAATCTATCGACCTGGGCGACTACTCGAAGGCGGCCAAGAAGAAAAAGGTGGATGGACTTCAGTTGTCCAAGGTTACAGAGGCCTCTTCGGCCTACATTGCCACTGCGGACCCTCAGCTTCCTTTTGGCACCTCCTTCCCCACGCCCAGGCTTGCAGGACCTGCTGGTGTGGAGAGTGGTCTCGTTCTCGCAGCCCTGGGCCTCAGGAAGCTGGGGCACCTCAAAAAGCTGCAACGCGAGTTGAGGAAGCTCCTCGAAGAGGAGCGACACCTTCACGAGGGCACCCAACAAGAGAACGACAACAACAACGAAGACAGCGGCGACGGTGATACTGACGATGAGGGTAGAGCGGCGAGTCAGCTCGAGGGAGGGAAGCCCCCGCCCAAGCGGGTCCTCATTGTAGACCACAGCAACGAAACCACCACTCCGCCACCGGCTATTCCTCGCGCCGCCTCTGCGCCCATCTCCTTCTTCCCGCAGCACCAGGCCGTTGCGGCCTCTCCCAACAGGCTGCGACGCCTTGTACATAACCTGGCCGGCAGCCATGGCGCCTCTATCCCGCCTCAGTCCTGTCCCCTCTCCTTTCTCGCCGTGGCGGAGCAGAGCCCGGCGGACTCCTTTGCGGGGGCGGCGCGCCCCAACCCCGCATCGGCACCTACGTTGCTCTCCTCCTCGCCCTCGCTCGCGGAGGCCGGTGGAGAGTTCCCCGCCCCGCACCGGCCGCGCTCACGATCGAGGCTCATGGAGAAACTCACCTCCATCCCGCGGTCGCGATCGTCCGCCTCAACCTACCCCGAGCCCCTGTCTCCCTCTCCTTCTTCTTCATCGCCCTCCTCCTCTTTCCTTCCTATCCCGTCCATGCAGGCGCCGACCATCAACAGTACGCATAGTGGATGTTCGTCTTCCGACTGCTGGTCTCCTCCTCTCTCCCCTTCGCCGCGGAACCATTCGGCCGAGTTGATCGCGCTGGACCAGGGCGCGGCCTCGGCCCAAGTCTCCTCCGGCATGACCTACGTCAACGATGAGGAGGTCTCTTCCGACTCCACCATCTCTGCGGCATCGGTCACCTCGTCCTCGTCCTCTTCCTCCTCTGCTTCGCGCACCAACGTGTCCATGCCCTCGAACTACTCCTTCTCTTTCTCCTTTTCGTTCCCTCCTGCTTCCTCCGCCTCTTCCTCGTCGATCGCGCCCGTCACGCAAGCCTCCTCATCGCGCCCGTCCTCAGCTGCCACATCGGCCGGGGTGGACTGCGTCTCGTGCATGTCGCTGGCCTATTCTGCCATGTTCGGAGACATGGCGATCAAGTGCGTGTATGAGGAGGACATCTCGCTCGTTCGACTCAACGTCGAGACACACCTGACCATGGCCTCCCTGCGAAGGTGATTTCCTCGCCACGCTAGAACTAGGATTGTGTAAGAAATTATTAATCAGTCTTCATTCGTATAGAGCGATACAAGCGGTCTACGGCAAGCCGCTGAAGGCCCACTACTTCGATAGCGAAGGAGACAAGATTGTCGTTAATACCGACAGATCATTAAGGTAAGGAAGAGTATCAAATTGATCCATCTGGTTTGGTTGCCTAGTTAATCGGTAATTTCGCTGCCCCTTTTGGCCAGGTATGCTTACGATGACTGGCAGAAGCGACTGCAGGACAGAGAAGGCATCAGCTGGCGGTTGCACCTGAAGGAACCCTGCGAACCGCAGACGGCTTCGGAAACAGAATCTGGCTCGCTATCTTCCTGAACGTCTCTGTCCGATTATGTATGATACTTTAGACAAAAAACCCCTCCACATTAGCCCGACTGCGGGCAAAGTGCACTAGTCTCTGTTTCTTTGCAACACAAAAACTGCCAATGACAGGAGACCCTCATCAGAACTCGTAGTCCAGCGCGAGTACGTCCGCCACGATCGGTACGATGAACTGGTCCTTTACCTTTACATGGTCAGGGTGGGGCAAATAAGCTTCAAGGGCCGCTCGGCTCTCAAAAGTGACTTTGAGGGCAAACTGGTAGCCCTTTGAACGGTCACTGAAGTTCTTGCCTGTCGGACCATAATAAGGCCAAAGAACATTGTACAAGAAGGGTGCGAAAAAAGTCAACTAACCTGCGGTGAGGCTCTGAACACCTGTCATGGAGGAGAGGGATTTGAGTGCTTCAATGAGCGCAGAGATCTGCTCCTCCGTAGTGCCCTCCTTGAATTTGAACAGAACCAGATGCTCCACGCCCATTTCTTTCGAAAATAAAATAAAATAAATGGTTGATAAATTAATACCTTGTACCTTTTCCCTCTGTTTTCTTGACCCAAACAACATTGCCAGTGGTGCGATTTGAGACCACCATCTGGTGGCTTGAACGCAAGAATCAGTCTTGGAAAAAAATGGAAAAGGGCAGCCGTGAGGGCGAGGTGACCGGGGTGTTGAGAACCTCGTCATCTGCAAATGAGAACGTTGCAGAAGATGAGGAGACCGAGCTGCAGCGAATAGCCAAGTACAAGCTACAGTCTTTGAGCGCGGTTATGAACGACCCCACCCAGCGAGGGGCCTCAGCTTCAAGCCAGTGGCGTCCTCCACCCATCCCCTCGCATTCCTCGGCCAACTTGGGAAACACAAAAGAACTTGAGCAGTTTATCGCTGAGGTGTCGCAGGTGACTTGAGCTTAAGTGCCTCTTTGTTATTTTTTTTTCTTACAATTTATTTTAATAAATATGGTCTTTTCAATAGCTGCAGGACCAGTTCCAGCGTAGTCACTCGCAGGATGAAGATGAACATTCCGCGATGGACGAAGTGGTACAAGGCATGGGCCATCACATACAAATTGTGCCCAAGGTTCGGTTCTTCGTCACACTACAATATATATTACCATGTCATTAATTTAGTTCTCTGATCAGTTGCAATGAATTATTGAACTTCTTATGATTATAATTCTTCGTAAATTGACGTCGTTCTCGTTTAGGTCTATTTTCAGGAGGATTTTTCGCTGAGTGATCCCGACACGTTCGAGCAGATGTGTCAGGCTTTCGGCTCATCTTCTTCAGTCCTCTTCCAGGAAAAGCTTTCACACTATCTGGACGTCGTCGAGGTCGAGTTAGTTCGCCAGGTAACGATAACACGCTCACGAACACATGTCTCTACGCATTTCGATTTTGGAATGTGTAGAATATGTAGAAGATTCAAATGCGAGTTCAAGCAATTGGCGAATGTGCTGTCATTTTTTCACTTACCTGTGTATTTATTTATTTATTTATTTATTTATTTTAGGTGTCGACAAGAAGCGATTCGTTCTTTACTGCCCTCGCCACGCTACAGAATTTGCATCACGAGGTGTCTGGCACATGCGACGCCATTGGTTCCGTGCGCCAGCGCATGGCGTAATACATCCCCCGCCCCTTTTTCTCAATCATTTATATATTCTCCTCATTTTTCTGTCTGTAATATGGGGAAAAACATCCCTTTTCCTAAAACACAGGATAATTTTGGTAATTTGTTTTTTTTACAAAAAACATGAAAATTGCATGTAAACAGGACGGTCAGCAATCAACAGACCAAGAAAGCACTGAAGATAGTCTCTCTTCATCGTAGAAGGCAGAACTGTATTGCTGTCTACAAAAAGGTTTGCCAACATTTTTGTTTTTTGTTTTTTGTTTTGATATTTTATTATTATTTCTTTCTTTCTCCTTGGTTATCGTTAACAACGAAATTTCAGCTGAAGCTCATCGGACGAGTACGGGCTGCTCAACCAACCATTCAACTTCTCCTTTCCAACAGGTCTTCCTCAATCTACATTCTTGGAATTTTATTATTGCTTTTTATTAAAGTCATCGAAATATGTTGCTTTTCATTTTCTCAAATTATGCAGCGACTTTGCGGGCGCGCTTGATTTGATAGCCACCACGCAAGCCATACTCGCCTCCGATTTGCAGGGGATTCAGAGCTTCAAGTCCGTCCCTAACCCCAACACTACTACTTACCTCCCACCCCTTCACGTGTGAAGCTTTCCACTGACCTATCATTTTGCACCAATTCTCTTCCCTTCTTCGTTCTTCCAAAAAAAACAAGGCACACATCGCTGCAGCTGAAGGAGATGACGCATCTCATTCAGAGAATGATTCAGGTTTTATATCTCTTTTCTCTATAGTTTCTTGTGTTCCCTCCAAGAGGAGCTTAATTTCTGGCATGCAGGATGATTTCCTACGGGTCGCTTTGGGGAAGTCATCGGAAATTGCGGGTACTGTGCGTACGTGGCAGGTTACAGACGAACCGGACGCACGCGGTGCGTCCCAACATTCCATGTTATATTTTCACAATTTCCCTGAATTTCTTCATACTTTCCAGACTCAGACGACGTCGATTCAAAGGAGAGACTATTTCACGAAGCAGGGCTCGAAGAAAGGTAACCCTTCGGAAAAGCGATCACAAAAAAAAGAATACACAATATTGTTAAGTCGACATTTATTGACAGATTTTATGCTCTAATGTTATTTGTATATTTAGATTATCTCCTTTGGCATTTGGGCTTCTCCGATTGGGCAAGATCAGGCAGGCCTGTCAGCTCTATCGCGAAAAGACGCAGAAGAAAATATCCGCATTTATCGATCGAGTACGTCGACAAAAAATCAACCAATCGCAGAGAACCTTACTAATCGCATCTCGGCCAATCCAGTATGTTGAAATTTATTTCTCAGCCAATGGGACGGTGGCCGATGAGATCTCGTCTTTGCTGGCGTCCTTGGACATGCCGATTTTTCTCGTGGATTTCCTGCAACCTCTCTTCACACAGATTTTGCTCCGATTGGAGCGGATGGCTTACATACACGCCATACTTCTCACCGTTCTCGACAGCTGTATGTTAACCGTCACTACATCCACGTACTTTTTTTTCATATATATATGTGTGTGTACAAATACTTGTCGACAATCAGGTGTGGGGAAGCAACAGCAGGACGCGCCGGGCTCCAATGGCGCGCCCCGCTCGTCGGCGGCGGCGATCGAAGACAAGCGGCCGGATGACGAGGGGGCGTCGTCCAGCGAAGGGGCGGCAAGGGGCGGCAAGTGGTGGGGGCGCGCCCGCGTGACGATCTCCGATGCGTACCGCAACCAGATTCTGTTCGATTCCATGGAAATTCAGGCCTCCATAGTGGAGATCTGCCATTCGCGTTGCGCGCGCCTGCTCAAAATGGTGCGATCCTCTCTCTGCTCTCTCTCTCTACGGCGGGATTGGTCCAATTCTCCCTCTCGATGATGGGCTGGGCGCGACTGACCGCTCTCTGGGCGTGTCGCGAAAGCGCGGGGAGGCGCACGCGAAGCTGAACACGACGGAGTTCGTGGACATGCACAGCATGATCATGCAGTTCGTCCTACAGAGCGAGAAGCTGTGCCGAAAGCAGTGCTTCACTCTACGCAACACCCTTCTCAGCCAAGTGCTCACCTCTCCCCCCCTTTTTTTCTTCTTTTCTTTACTTTTTTTCAATTCATGGCTACACGCCAATATTGATGTCGACTATTCATGCTTGGCATTCCTTTTTTTTTTGATATAGGCTCGAGTTTTTCTCGACGGATTCCATAACAATCGTATATCGTCGATGGCGCTCATCCTCGAATCGGAAACGTGGAGTCAAGCGCAGGTAAGGCACCTACCTTATTTAAAAGTCCAGAACCGTTCTCTTACAAAGGGATATCCAAACTCCTTTCATTCGTAGGTTGCACACGAGTTTCAACAGATTGCCACTGATATTGCCACGCCAATAAGCGACGATACCATCCAAGTACTATTTGCCACATGGAATGCCATTGGAAGTATAATATGGGGGGATGTATATCGACTGACCTGACATGTGTGTGTGTGTGTGTGTGTGCGTGTTTGAAGGCGACGCATATGCGAAACCAGCGACTGATGCAACAGCGATTGCAGTGGATGATCGAAAAAGCCAAGAAACATCGTGCAGAGGGATCAGCTCGGAAACCCGAATCTCTGCGAAATTCCGGTGTTAATGACACTCCTATCCAATCGCCCGTCATCGAATCAAACGAACCCTTTGTAGAGCAGCGACCCGCCCCGCCCAGAAAGACGACGGAACCAAACAGACCAATCAGCGCTGCGGCCGACCGATTATCGTCGACACTCTCTTCGGCCGGCCTGACGTTCTTGAACTCGCAGACGTCCGCGGGTTCGAGTCCCGTCATTCCATCGCAAGCCTCGTCTTCTCCGAGCGCGGCGGGGCCGTCGCCTCTGGCGCTGGGCGAGTCCTTCTTCAACAAGCTCAAGCTCAAGTCGCAGAGCATCATGACCAACCTGACCGAGCCCGCCAGCATGGGCTCGGGCGTCGTGGCCCGGCCCGGCGCCGACCAGCCCGCCTCGAAGCCGCTGCCGGCGGCCGCCAGCACGCGACCCACCAATCGCGCGGCAGCGACTCCGGAATCTCAAGCAGCATCAGATTCTGAGGGTTTGTGACACACACACACTATATATATTTGTGTGTGTGTGTGTGGTATTTAGTTGCGCAGAAACAATGCTAATTGGCCGGAATTTCCAGGCGCGAGCGTCTCAGAAACGCTGGTGATTGGCGAGCGCTCGTTCCACGTAGTGAATGCGGCGTTGATCCTCGTCAAGCTCGTTGGCGAGTATCTCAACTGTCTGTCGCTCTTGCCTTCGCTCAGCACCGACATACTCCAGAAACTAGTCGAGCTTCTGAGGTCCGTACTTCGCCCCTTTCCTCTCTTTCACCCTCACTCTCTCTCCCTCTTTGAGGCATCATCTTATGCGAAAATTCAACGACAGTTTGTTCAATTCTCGCACGTGCGGGCTGGTATTGGGCGCCGGAGCGATGCAGGCGGCAAGTCTCAAATCCATCACGGCCAAGCATCTCTGTACGCGCCCAATCAGCATGCACCCCTCGTTTCGATCGAACTCTAATCCTCCTCTCCCACTTTTCTCAACGTCAGCGCTGGCTGCAGAGAGCGTCGGCGTGGAGGTGGCGTTGATTCCGCACATCAAGGCGCGCATCGGACACTACCTGACCCTCAAAAAGCATCACATCCTGCTCAACGACCTCGACCGAGTATTGGGCGTATGCAAGCCCTCCCAACAATACACATATACATATATATTTATATAAAGTAATTTATGTAGACACTGACGTTTCGCCGAATGGCACTCCCTACAATAGGATTGTAAGGAGCATAGGCAGGAAGTCTTCACCAAGATCGTGATGATCATGAAGGACCGTGCGGAAGTGCACAGCCAGGGTCTCGTTGTGCGCTTTCCCCATTTTTTTCTATTTCTTTTCTTTTTTTTTGCAGCAATTGCAGTAAATTGGACTGACCAGAAATTTTATATCTACTCTTTATATAAAAACTGGGGCAGCGATACTACACTACGAGCGTGTCCAAGTCTACTTCGACGTACATGGTGACGTTGGTGAAGGAGACCACTACACTCTACCGGGTCCTCTCCAAGATACTCCCGCCAGCCGAGATCAAGGTTTGCAATTCAAAGCGTGCACCTGTTGCAAGCCTTTGCCTTAACGCCTACGTCATCATGCCTCGGCTCCTAGGTCATCTTTTCCTCCATATTTGAGATGATCAATGCACGATTCACACAGCAGCTGAGCGCGCTTGACGCGCTTCCGGCAGCCGGCAAGAAAAGGCACGCGCTTTTCCCTCTCTTAATTCTGCCCCCCCCTTTTTTTGCTGGCGTGGGCTAATGATTACTCGCCGATTGTAACGGGACACACAGGCTACATGGCGATGTCGAATATTTATTGCAATCGCTCAGGGGACTGTCGAGCGAGATGGATCCCGGCACGAAGCTGCTCGACTTGAGCATCTCTCGCTTTGGTGCGATGCCTCCGCAACAGCAGCATCACACGCAAGCCGCGCCACAAATCTGAATTGTGGGACGCGCCAAGAGCAAAGGTGGAAAGGGGGAAATAAGCGAAAACTAAAAATGAAAACAATCCGAAAATTGCTTGCTTCTGCCAGAGCAGACTTCTCTTTCTCTCTGGTCTTCGTCTGCCGCCACAACACATCCTCTCGCGCACCGTAGATTTACGGTGGTCAACCTTGCTTCCCCTCTTTTCCGCTCCACACTTCTTCTCATTCCTCAGATTATTTATTTCCTTCTCTCATCCTTGGTCGCGTGGTCGATGTCCCACTCGGCCTTCAACAACAGCGCAACCAAGCTTCATCACAACACCCAATTAAAATGCGTGCTACTCCATATTTTCTCATTCCTCATCTCCCGCGATTTGCTGCCCTTGCGCCTAGTTTGTAAACAATGGAACGGCCTCGCCACAACAGAAGCGCTGTGGAAGCGCTTACTGGAGACAGAGCTCCATCAACTCATAGTGCTGGATCCCATCTTGGTGAGCACAGAGGACAAGAGCAAAGACTGCCATCAGGCAGAGATTCGACGACAAATGAGAAGCCACTACAAAGCGTGGCGAGAGTCAATCTACGAACACGAGATTAAACCCAAATGGCGCGAATTTTTGAGCAGTCAAGCCAGTTCGGCTCCTGCACCCAGCGCAGCACCTTCGCCGTCGGGCAAAAAAGGGAAGCAGCCCAAGAGGACAGCAGCCGAGCGTGGCACCACGAGTAACGTAACCGGCACAGACGCCGAGCGAGTGCCGCCGTCACCTCGCATTATCTTTACACTTACCACGACCCGACGGGCGAGGATAATATTCACGGAGCGACGCTTCTTTTCCTTCTTCCGCATCTTACGTTCGTCAATCCCGCACCTTTCCGTCTCCCCCATCCTGTGAAATTGAAAGTCAAATTGCCCC
The DNA here is from genome assembly GCA_000826265.1 of Acanthamoeba culbertsoni. Classification (NCBI taxonomy): domain Eukaryota; phylum Discosea; order Longamoebia; family Acanthamoebidae; genus Acanthamoeba; species Acanthamoeba culbertsoni. Next base: position 25,106 of record CDFF01071923.1, read on the forward strand.
GAGATTATCTCTTGAATCGGACAAATAATCATTTTTTCCGTTTTTAACTTTTTTTTTGTCGTTGCAGAACGCGAGGGTACAAGTTGCGAGCAGATGTTGAGCGAGTTGCACGTCATTCCGCGTTTTGAGGGGTATATTCCACAATTTTCATTTTAAAGAAAAAATAGCCTTTCCACACCTTCAATAAAATTAAATTTCCTATAATGAAATAAATAAATAAATAAATAAATAAATAAATAAATAGGCAAACATTTTGCTATAATTGTGGCCTGTGCGGACACCGCGGCGACGAGTGCGCGCTGCGACCTCATTTTGATGACATGGCCATGTCCACACAGCGCTCGCCCCGCGAACGGTGAGTCAAGTTTTTCTCCAACACGCAAAACCGCCTTTTCCGTTTTTTTTGTGATTCCTTTTCATTTCCCCCTTTTCCTGAAAAATAAACTCACCCGCTCGTTTCCATCGAAACTTTCACATCCAAATGACCGTCCATTCCATCTTTGCAACGATGCAGTAAGGCGATTGGACGGTGGCAGGGAGGCGTGGCCAGTGTGTGGCCGACCGATGGGGTGGCAGGAGCTGCCGGAGTTTACAGCCCCACCAATGGGATGACGATGGTCAACACGTGGCCCGTCCGCATGCCGCCCGCGCCTGCCTCTGCAGCCGATTATCCCGCCGAGGCGGCGAAGCCCAGGAAAAACGGAGTAGTGACGACGAACGACGGCGGAGGAGGGAAGGAGGAGAGAGGGGCGGACGCCCCTGCAGCCGGTGTAGATATCAAGAGCAACGAGCCCCCCGTGTTATTGGCGACCGCCAGTAAGAAGAAGAAGACGAAGACGAAGAAGAAAGCGGCCGGCGGGATCAACGGCGTGGTGGCAGTCGTGAATCACGAGGACGGACGAAGTGTACAGCAGCTGCCGCAGCAGCAGCAGCAAGACCCAAAGAACAAAAAGAACGAAGAAAGCGACGACACGAAGAGAACGAACGAGGCGGTGGCCCAGGCGAGGCGGGGCCCCGCCAAGAGCGGAGGAGCCGCACTGGATGCAGCGGTCATCGAGGCGCAGGTCAGAGCGGAAAACGGCGCCGCGCACGCGGCCGGCGGGCCGCGAAGCGGAAAAGCGAGCGAAAGCACGAACGCGAATGATGATAAGGAGGTGACGCTGGTCCTCACCGCGCGCCGCACCGACGAACTGCGCCGCGCGGTGGACATCGTGACGCGCGCGCTCAAGGAGGCGCCCGCCCGCGAACTCGAAGAGGACATGCATTTTGCCCAGTTTTACGATCCCATGTCCATGATGACGATGACGATGATGATGATGGGCATGGCCTACGGGCCGCCTCCGCCCTTCCCCCATCCCCCCGGAACGCAGGGGGTCGCGCCGCCGCCCGCCGCCTTTCCGCCGCCGGCAGCGGGCCATCCCTACCCGCCTCCGATGCCCCGCGGATACTACCCGCCTCACGCATACACGGCATTCTTCAACCGCAGAATGCCGCCTCCGCCGGGCTATCCTCCGGCGGCGCATGTCCACCCTTCCCCTCCTGCACCGGCGCAGACGCCGACGCCGACGCCGATGCCGCCGGGATACCATCCGCTCTCCAGCTCGCTGCCGTCCCCCGCGGGGGAGAAGGTGTCGACAGAAACTCAGCCGGTTATTGTGCCGTCTTCTTCCACTTCCACTTCCTCTTCTTCTTCTTCTTCCTCTCCTCCTCCACCTTCACCTGCTCCTGCTGCTCGAGCAGCGCCATCGTTGTCCTCACCTCTCGCCGCGCGTCGCTTGTCGAGTCCGAGCGTGGTGCCCGTCGCAGAGCCGCCGCCCGCGGCATCGCACGCGCCGGTGTTGTTGGCCGCGCTGCCCGCTCAGCCGCCGGCCATATCCCCATCTTCGCTGCCTCCGCCCCACACCGCCACCACCACCTCTTCTGCGTCGTCTTCTCCTCCGCCCCCAGTGCGCCGGAGAGCCGTCACCACCACACTTCCCACATCGCCTCTACCCACTTCAGCTTCATCATCCTCTTCTCCTTTATCGTCTCCCTCTTATTCTTCTTCTTCTTCCTCCTCCTCCTCCTCATCCTCTTCATCGCCAGCAGCGCTGCAACCTTCGTCCTCGTCTCCATCATCTTCGCCCTCGCCATTTTCATCGCCGGCTCAGCAGCCCTCGCTCAGAGAAGCTGCGACGCCCGGTTCGCCGACGCCTGCGGCCGTGTTGGGGAACGGCAGCTACCACCCGCCCGCTTCGGCGTCCTACCTTCCGCCGCCGCCGCGGCACTACTACCCTCCCAACTGGAGCCACTACGCGCCCTACCTCACCCACCACCACCCGCACCACCCCTACGCGGCACCCAACGTGGCGGCAGCGGCAGCGCTCGGCCATCCCTTCGTCACGAACCACCGCCACACCGCTTCGGCGCCGTCGAGCGCGACCGCAGCGTTCCTGGCATCGTCTGCGGCTTCGTCGAGCTCGTCGTCTTCGCCTTCGCTATTATCGTTTTCTCTGTCTTCGCCTTCGCCTTCGCCTTCGTTTTCGTTTTCCTCTATCCCCATGCTGAGCAGTACCTCCTCCTCGACCAGCCGGCCGGTGACATTCGCCGCCCACGCCATCCCGGCTGGTCTCATGTCGCCCTCTTCATCCCCGCCCTCCTCCTCTCCGTCACCATTGTTGCAAGCCGCTTCCTCATCCTCACCATCGTCTCTCTCTCCATCCGCCTCCAATCCTCCTGCTTCTGCTCCTATCTCCTCTCCCACTTCCTTCCCATCTTCCCCCGTTCCTCGGCGCCCTGCGTCTCCGGCAATCAACGTCCCTTCGCCTACGTCGTCCACAGCAGTTGTTCGTGTGGACTGTCTCCAGTCTCCTTCGGTGAATGCAGCCAACCCATCTTCCCCGCCAGCCCGCCGAGGACGTCCACCATCACCGACACACTTTGCCTCGCCCATCGGCCACCGAGCCTACCACGTTCCCGTACAGGGAGCCAAGTAAAGGAACAGGCAAAAGGCGTCCCAATTTTTCCCTGTACACAAAAAGGGGCCTTTTCTGGAAGAAGGCCTGAACACGTAACATGAACATACAGGATGTCCCAATTTGGGAGACGTCGTTGTCCCTTTGCCCTTCCTTCTTGCGGCCTGTGATGTAAAAGTGTGGGTGGCAGCGTCGTTGGCATATGGTGTCCAGGTGGGGATCGAACCCACGGATCAGGGCCTTGCACACTACCGACTGTGTTACTAAACGAGGAAGCCAACCGACTTCGCACCCCTCGAATTCTGCGAACAAAGTGTAGTCATCCTTCCTTTTTTGTTTAGGCATTTCAAGCTTGCCAAACATCTCGAGCGTTTCTTAATTACAGGGGCCATTTGGCCGGACGGCCGCCAGTCGTTGCACAAGCGGACAAAAAGCCCAGTCCTCCTAAGGTCCTCGAGTTGTCAAACCCAACCCAATAAAAACCACCACATGAAGGTAGTGACTCCCCCTCCAACCAACACGTCAATATAACAATATTCTTTTGAAAGATTACGGACAACGATTCATGTTGTGCCACCGGCTGAGGTTTTACCGTGTCTCTCCTACTGTCGCGCAGCGCACGCTGTCCATGATGGAGACCGTAGGAGCTGCTGCCGTTGCAGGTGTTGCCGGGAGAGCCACCGGCACTCGAGCCTTCGCCACCACTACACCGGGGCTCCACCTGACCCTCAGCGGCAAGACCGCCCTCGTTACGGGCTCCACCCAAGGCAAGCGCCGCAAGTATTATACCTAACAAGCGTACAAGATCGAACTAAATCATTTGGCCTTCTGCTTGTCTTCATGCCCAGGCATTGGCCTCGGCATCGCGGAAGAGCTGCGCAAGGGCGGCGCGGCGCTGGTGGTGACCGGCTTTGGCGACGCCGCCGAAGTCCAGCGCACTTGCCAGCGATTGGCCGAGCTCGTCCCGGGCGACGACCGCGTCCATTACGTGCCCGCAGACCTCAGCAAGGTAACCTCTATTTAAAATAATTACGTTATTTATTCATGGCACTGAGCCTTTCTATTTTAGAGAAAAAATTCTATTTTTATTTATTTTTTTAAAAAAGAAAAAACATCAAATTCTGAATAATCGCTATATTAATGGACCAGGCTGAAGAGGTGGAGCATTTGATCAAGGAGAGCGAAAGGAAACTGGGCGCGCCCATCGATATCGTCGTTAACAACGCCGGCATTCAACACGTATGCATTTTTTGAAAAACAAAAACAAAGAAATAGAATCCAAAATCAATAAACATTGACCAATTACTATCATTTTTTTTAAACAAAAAAACAAATAACCTTTACTAAAAATAAAAACACATCGAACTCTAATTGTTAGGTGGCGGCCATTGAGGACTTCCCGGTGGAGAAGTGGAATCAAGTCATCGAGATTAACCTGAACTCGGTCTTCCACACGATGCGCCTCACCCTCCCCGCCATGAAGGAGCGCGGCTACGGACGCATCATCAACATCTCCTCCGTCCACGGTTGCCTCGTTTTCTTATTATTGGAAATCATTTGCCATATTCATTTCTTATATGTTTATTTTTTTCCCGGACTGGTATGGATTCACAGGATTGGTCGGATCGAAGCACAAGGCTGCGTATGTGGCGGCCAAGCACGGCGTGGTCGGCCTCACCAAAGGTAAATTTATTTTTATTATTTTTATTGTTATTTATATTTATTGGTTAATTTCAGTGGCGGCGCTGGAATATGCCGGGTCGGGAGTGACTATCAATTGCATCAACCCGGGTTGGGTTCTCACCGACCTTGTCCGCAAGTA